>APFE030816894.1:135436-146737 GCA_000404065.3 Pinus taeda | reverse complement strand
CCCCTCGTCCCCCCTAAATTTCCCTAAAATTTGAGGGTACTCCCACACGTCCCCCTTCTGCGTCTCCCCGTCCCAGAGTCTTGGTGGAACATTGTTTTAAATTATATTTCTGATCACATGCTTAGAGAATTACAAATCAGTTACACAAATCAGTTACTGGGTTTTAAGGGAAACTAACAAAGCTGTATATCCTAACACCTGATCCCCCTTCCCTTTCTCCCATTGCCCTCCCAAAACCCTATTTTGTGAGACTAGTTTGTCATCAAGATGTTCTTTTTAGAAGCCTGTATTGTTAGGAGAGTCATAGTGGATCGTCAAGATGTTCTTTTTAGAAGCCTGTATTGTTAAGAGAGTCATAGTGGATCGTTCCTCACTCCCTTTTAGTGTTTTATAGTCAAGCCCTCTCATCCTTCGATTTTGTCCAAAGGACGTGGTTAGATGGTACAAAATAGATGTTATCATCTTTCTCTTTTACTTCCACCTCTATTTCTAGTGCAGTTGGTGGAGCTTCCTCTTCCCCCTTTCACTCCACACCCAACTATGGTGATGAGTAGCCATTTATCATGTTGTATCTAAGGGCATGTTTGTCGCTATTTTTCTAATTTAGTGTTTTGTTTAGTTTATTTATGCCCACCTTTTAGCTTTTAGCAATTGCTTTGCCACCTCCATAATTTATTGGCATTTGGATGTACTTTGGAGCTTCATTGACCTACTTTTTTTTGGTCATTCATGGACATTAATAATTTTTT
Source organism: Pinus taeda (assembly GCA_000404065.3). Lineage (NCBI taxonomy): Eukaryota > Viridiplantae > Streptophyta > Pinopsida > Pinales > Pinaceae > Pinus > Pinus taeda. The sequence continues at coordinate 145,988 of APFE030816894.1, read as the reverse complement.
TTTGGGTGTATAGTGTTTGATATGCGTCCCAATTATATTCAACACGTTGGACACACCATACACATAATTATAAGGTTGTGTTGGTTCATAACATGTTACTATAAATTACCATATCACAAATTTCACAAGAGAAACTAGATCTACAAGAAAATTTTTGGGACCTTGCCATGGCATTATGAACAATCACTATCAAAGCTCAAAAAGGAAAGCATGAGGTATTCTCGGTGTTGCTCAAGTTTTTGGGACTTGGGAATATGCAAGAATGTGAAACACATTTGGGGAACATGCGAAGGCATCTCCAAATATTAAAAATTGAAACTAAAATATATGTGCATAAATGTAAGCTCAAAAAAGGAAAGCATGAGGTATTCTCAGTTTTCCTCAAGTTTTTGGGACTTGGGAATATGCAAGAATGTGAAAACACATTTGGGGAACGTGCGGAGGCATCTCCAAATATTAAAATTTGAAACTAAAATATATGAGCATTAATGTAATTGTTCATTTGGGTGGGTGTAGAGGGCTTTATATGAAGTGTAATTAGCCTATTAGGGTTTTGAGAGGTTGACACTATGGGTTTTGGGCTGTTTGTTTAGTCTACTATCATTGTTCTATTTTTTCTCTCTATTTTTTTGGGAAGGGAGAATCTAGAAGTAACCTTATTTTTGGGTACATGTGGGTGTTTCCCTTTTTCATGGGGACGTCTCCATGTGCGTTTCCTTTTGTTCCTCCCCTGCCCCCCAAGGGTACTGGGGAAAATGTTTCACACTGGAGTGCTTGTGTCTTGGGAGCACAGGGATTGCACTCCCTACACCTTGGGAAAACATCCGTGTGGCAGTGGGTAATCTTGATGATGGCTGATTATATAACAAATGTCTCTAACATATTGTCATGCTTTCTCTGTAGTTCTTTTTCTTTGTTTACAATTAGGAAATTTATGAAATTGAAAATTGCGGAATGGTTATCTTTGGCAATTTAAGTAGATGCATATTACATAAACTTTCATAAAATTTCAAGCAAGTGCCGATATTAAATGTTTTATCAGAGTTTTCCATATGATGCAATTTATTATGCATTTATAATGCTTTTCTGGTCCAATGTACTCTTTTTGGGAAAGTAAATGTTATTTTAACAAAGAAATATTTGCAAAGTGGAAAGTGAAGGTGGAGGGTATATACAAAAGAGAATCACGTCCTCTTCCTCAGCATAACAATTAGGACAGAAATGAATTCTGAATATGCTGCAGCTTCTAACACTTGAGTATCTTTAATAAGTAGATAAAATAAGAGATTGAAAGGAATTGACCTCATCAGAGAACACATATTTGCAGCATAGCCTATTAAATCAAACTAACACCATAGAACTGTAATAGTTCATCAAAGATACATCTTTATGGATTTAGCAGCCAGGATATTGTGTTTCTATTATTGTTGCGCAAGGCAAGCTTCAACCTAGTTAGATTATTCATATCTCTAGTACCTGTACCAGCTCCCAAAATTCTCAAAATGTTACCATTCATGACCACTATCATGTTCATGTTGAGGAATGCCAGTTGATGAACCCTTATTTTTGTCTTGGAACTATATATTTTTACCTACTTATGCAGTCCCGTTTGCTTAAAAGTTAAATATAGTTTACACAAAAGTTGTGATACCCAGTTGTCAGTTTCTTCGTGGGACACTCTAGCTACTTATCATACCTGGCTATTCACTCTTTCCCCTCGGAAATTTCTCTTTATGTTGGGCGTTTGTAGACACTGAATGGGCATGTCTTTGGTTTGCTCGAGTTTGGTAATTTTTATAGTGCTAACCTTTATCGTATTTAAAGTTTCTTGATTTGAATCTCTTCCAGGTGAAATGCTACTTGAGTCAGTTACTTTCAGGACTTGAACATTGTCACAACCGAGGTGTCTTGCATCGAGATATTAAAGGCTCCAATTTACTTCTTGACAATGGAGGTGTCTTGAAAATTGCTGACTTTGGATTGGCAGCATTTTATGACCCTGATCGTAAGCAAGCTATGACTAGTCGAGTGGTTACCCTTTGGTATCGACCTCCAGAACTTTTGCTTGGTGCTACAGATTATGGTGTAGGTGTTGATCTCTGGAGTGCAGGCTGCATTCTTGCTGAGCTGCTTGCAGGAAAACCAATAATGCCTGGACGTACAGAGGTAATTTTTATTATTTGATTTGTGGCATCGTTTTGTTTATTTGTCCAGGGTTCATGAGTTCCCTGCATTATTCTGAGCATTAGTTTTTATTTTTACTTTTTATAAATGAGTAATCTCTAAAGTAAATTATTTCATCAGTTAATTGATTTCGATTTGTGCACACTGGTAATCTTTTGTTAAATTAAGAAAACATGTTTTCTTTTTTATTCAGAGAAAGTTTACAAGTCATGATGCTCTATTATCATCTGGTGGTTACAAAATACTTATGGTGCTCCCAACTTGGGAGACCTCGCTTCCAATGCTGCATAGGAGGAGAATACTAATTGTTATGATTATCAATTGGTTGTGTGCTATATTTGCCTTTTTAATCGATTTTTTTGGTTTTAAATCTGAACTTATGAATATCTTTATAGGGTTTTCCATTTGCAACTGATTGGATGTTGAAGCATTATTTGCTTATCCTTTCAATTGGTTGCTTTCCTCCACTAGTTCAGGGCCATGCTAGAAGGTTGTCCTTTGAGTACACTTTGCATGGAGTCTTACCTTTCTTAACAGCTGGTAATTGGATCTGAAACAACTTTCGAAATCCAGAAACACCAGGTGTGCTAATGTGCTTGATTTCATGCCAATGGTGGAGTTCTTAAATTGGCACCAGTCAGAAGAGGGAAATCAGCAAAAGTAGATATATAGATGGACATGGATGACATTTTTCGGGCCTTTGATGTATTGATCAATGGGAGACAATGAAAGGCAAGACAACCTTAGATCATGGTGCCTACTGATGCATGAAATGAACATGTATGCATATAGAAGTATATTAGTAGAATGCATGGAAAAGAAGTGCCATGATAATATACACTTGCGTCATTTATATTCCGAATATGTAATTTAGTTGTTGACTAAAGTATCATATTAATATATAGAAAGTGTCAATTTACCTTCAATGGCCATGGCAATCGGTTTAGCATATAGCATTGTGGCCATTACTAATAGGCTCGTGAGTTCTTTGGTTGAGCAACAGATATCCCAATTGACTTGGAAGCCTTTCTTGGCTTCCTACCTTTTGAAAGCTTGTGAGGACTTGAATAAGCCTGGTCTAGATTTGTCTAGATTTTGTTGAGGTTAACTATTAGGAAGAATAGTATACATGAGCTGCCTACCAAAAAATGGGTTCAATTCTGAAATATCTATATCTATATATATATATTATAATATATATAGAGAGAGAGAGAGAGAGAGAGAGAGAGAGAGAGAGATTGTTTATCTCCTGTATGATATTCATATTACTTAGGAGAGGGTTTTGTAATCAAACTAACATGCTATTATATTAATTGCAGCCTATGATGCTCACATGGATTTATACGAAAAAACAAACCTACACATATGACTCTTCTTATGGGAGAAGTGAAGTTTTTGCTATCACGCTGGCACACTATTATATTAATTGCATCCTATGATGCTCACATGGATTTATACGAAAACACAAACCTACACATATGGCTCTTCTTTTGGGGAGAAATGAACCATAAACCACACTTGACAAATACCACATAGGGTGGGAGGATCTCTGCGAATATTCGAAATTGGGTCTTCTTCACTACAATTGCGCCAAGTTATTGGTAGTCCACACAGATACACACACATATACTATTGAGAATTTAATAGGGCAATGATTATGATTAATTCTCTTTACTTGATAACTGCTTGTGATTCCTTTTTACTTATTAGCTTTGTTCCTTATTATTATATGTGTGAAGCATCAAACAACTACCAAAAACAAGTAGAACAATGACACAATATATAGGTTGCAAGTCAGAGCCAAAACCTCTCCTCTTGAGTGGAAAACCCTTAAATCTCTTCTCTTCCTTATAGATTCTTCAATTGACGAATTCCATGACCTTAATACGGAGACCAATACCCTCCAAGATCAAGACCAACCTCTTTGGATGATGTGCCAACTTCGATCTAGTCAAACCCAGTCAAATCTCTTCCTGTAGCACCTTTTCGACCTCCTGTTGCAAGATTTTCGGCCTCCTACTACAGATCTGAAATTTCGGCCTCCCAACAACTGTTGCTACCACACCTGAGAACTTCGATCTTCTTCTAGAGCCCTCCTCTGACCTTCGCTTGCCTTTCCCTGACTTCTGGAGCTTGAGAGTGACCCTTGGTGACCTTTGCTTGACCTCTTTGCCTCCTTTTCTCCAAGATCAAACTTGAAGATGGATGCCCTAGGTCTGCTGCAGAAACTCTAGTCCTCTTTAGCACGTGAGAGAGAAAGATAGCCCAAACATAAATCTTCGTCGCCCTTCTTCTTCTTTGCTAGCTCTTCCTTCTTCTTCCTTTGCTAGAATGAGTGGTGAGTGAGTGTGCTTCAAGGAGGACAAGTCCTCTTCTATTTATAGGCTTCTTCAAGTGTGGACGTGGCTCTTCCTTTAGGCTGACTTGCTAGCTGCCAGGATGACTTGGTCTTGGAGGGTATTCCGACACTTTTTTAAAGACGAAAATAATTTTCTTTATAAGATACAGTGTGCCCAGTGGGGTTTTCAACCTATGACAATGACTCTTTTGACGTCTTGACCTAGGACAAACCCTAGAAACACTCAATGGGTGCTTGACCTATAAAATAAAAGACCTTGAGCATGAAACCCATGCTCCAAGAATAATAATAATAATTTTCTTTCATTTCATAATTTACAAGAATGAAAAATACATTTCACACTTATGAAGACCGGACCTAGTTACACATTTTTCAACATATACCACATGAGCATGTGGTGCGATGGGAAAGCAAGAGGAAATTTCCCCTTCCCATTGGGGTTCAAACTTCATGGAGGTTTGTTTCCTATGGGAAAGTGAGGTGGCTTTTAACACCATTCTAAAACACATGCAAGGTGCACCCCCTTACATTTATATGGCTTTGGAAAGTATCAACAATCTCATGGTTGCTTGAGTGTTTTATGGTGGGATGAGGGGTTCCCAAACAATTTAGCTGAAGGGGCTAGCTTGACTGGTTGTTTCCAATGTTGCTAGACATTTGGCTAGTTCTATGGCAGCAGGTGCCTAGTTTGAATCCTCTTGGGTGAGGCACACTTGTATATGTTGATAGATTTACTAGAAATGCCATTTATGAATGCGGTGAAGCATCCTTTGGGTTTCCTTATGAGGCTCTCTCTCTCTCCCTCTCCCTCTCTCTCTCTCTCTCTTTGTATAATATATATAATCCCTATCAACCGTGTTTTGGTATAATTAATCGAGAAATACATAAAGCAGAAATAAATACCCAAAAATTTTAAATTGATCTTGCTTATTTTGTGCCCATTGAAAAGGTACAGGTCATAATTTTTTAAGCCTTAGATGTCTGCTGTCCTATGTTTCTCTTAATTAAATAAATCAGATTTGAACTTATTTAATCACAGAAATTAATATTTCTGAACATGCAACAATCACACATATGGCTGAAAAATTAACAGCAGAAGCAGCAAATGAATAACATACATGCACAGTGATTTCCCCCCCTTCAAATCAGCTTATCATTCCAGTGATCAAAGCTTACAAGGTACCTTCACAATCTGCTATAAATTAGCAGCTGTATGGTAAACACAATACTGCATAATAGAGAAGTATAACCTGCTGAAATAGTAGTATGTCTCTGCAGAGCAAAGAAGGCAGCAGCTACTGCTGTATAACTGTACAATGCTGCTGCTGTACAGATTACCTCTTGTTGTTTGCTACAACAGATCTGCACTTTTTGCTCTCCGATGCATTCTCCTCCTCTTGGTCTCAGCCTCTTAAGTGTTCTCATGTGTGTTTCAGCTTCTCCATCTTGACCTATTTATTTATGCTTTGAGAGAGAGAACTAATCTCCTCAATCCTAGCAACTAATTTCCTATACCTTAACAACTATTCTACTTAATCCTCGCACGACGCAACCATCTTATCTCAACAATGAGTTGTATGGCTAAGTTTTAAACACATCAAGTTCACTAATATTCTATAATATCTATAATATTTCTTTTAAATTTTTAAGAATAGAGAGTATACGGAATTTGAATTTCACTTGTATTTATTTAAGTGAAATTTCAAGATGCTATTAATCAGTGTTGCACTTATTGCAATATTATCGGAATTATCGTGATAATATTGACAAAACCAACCTCGGCAATAAGTTTCCCGTTTCAAATTATCGCGCTAATTTCAATTTATTGCGATAATTTAGGTAAATATCATGATAATTTTGAAATTATTGCCTTGCTCTGTCAATTTCTTTTTTTGATCCAGTAAGAGTGGTACCTTCCATTAATCGAGAAAATTACATAATGTACAAAAAGTACGGGGTTATGAACTGCAACACAACCCCTTACCAAACTCAATAAAAACCTACCAAAGGATTAACTCACTTAACTAGCATGCAAAGCAACACTGAAGAACCTGCCTTCTTAACCCGAAAGAGAAGAAATAAAGGGTTTTAAAGTCTTTTTGGGACCGCTAAAAGACAAAAGTTTTGGGTCACAAAGAACCCAACAACTTTTGAAGTCGAGGGCCCACAAATCCTATGGCCCATAGTGCAACAATAAATGACTTAAAACAAGCCTTAAACTTGGGTTTACAAAGCAGCGCGAAAACCGATCGATCCGGCCCGTGCAGATCTAACGGTTAAGAACTGATATCGGGTTACCAACTAGCCTACTCCTTATAATTTCATACAAACCTGATGAGAAGCCTAAACCACCAATCTAAACAATTTCGGGTTCGGATTAGGGCTAACCGTCTGTAATCTTGATGCCCTGAAAACCGTGCGATCCATCCATCGTAGATTTGATGGTCCTGAGCCAATTTGGGGCCGGTAACATGCCCTCTCGGTACTTATCCATTCAGACCTGATGAATGGCATTAATTGTTGTTTTAAAATATTTCGGGTTCTTTTGAAGGTTTATCTTCCGAGCATTTAACCGCTCGAAATCCATTGGATGCCAGAGATCACTGCAATTGATGGGCAGTTGCCAGTCAACTAGCCCGCTGTTTACCCCCTGCTTCTTTTCTGCGATTGGTTCCAATTCCATTGTTTCCATAGGCCTGATTACTGCTTTTCTTTCATAGATTGATAATGCTCCCTGTCTTCGATCGCTTGTCTGTTACAGTCCTCCCTCAAATTTCTTGAGGGTGTTGACTCCCAAGCATATCTTCTGTTGTTTCCAGTGCAGAGCACGCCTTCATTTGCCAGACGATCATCTAACTTGTTGGTTGTTCTGCGCACATGAACAAATTTGATTGTTCTCAGGGTTCTCAGGTGGTATTGTATTCGTTGGTAGACTTGCAGTAACCGCTAGTGTTTTGAAACTTTTTCTAGTGCTGTGCCATTGCCAATCTTCTTGACTGAATTGATTATCAATTCAGAGTTTGCGTCTATGATGGCATTGTGTAAATTAGAGTGAATCAAGATTTATAGGCTTTGCTCTAAGGCCATGAGTTTCACCATATTATTAGTGGCCTTCCCCAAATGACTATGAAAGATGATTTTTATGTAACCCTGCTCATCTCTTATGACTCCGCCATAACCAGCTACCCCAGGGTTTCGTTTAGAGGCCCCATCTATATTAAATTTCAAAAAGCCTTGAGGAGGCGGTTGCTAGAAGTCCTTTCCCGTTGTTATGTGTCTTACTATCCTACTTATGCCCTGAGGGGCAGGTAACTAGAGGCCCAATTAAAAGAGAATCTGAGCCTCCTGCCTCATAGGAGGGTTCTCAGGGGGTTTCTTTAGAAGGGTGCTCACAGTTTCTTTGAGTTGTCTTAAAATCTGAGCTATGATGCTCTAGGTTGAACCAATTATGTTCTTGAAAATCGTATTGTTGTGCTCTTTCCAGATATCCCAGATCAAAAAACTTGGTATCAGAGTCCAGGCTTTGTTGATTATTTCATTTTCTGGGAAGTCTTTTCTCCATTTCTTCAAAGTGCCAGTGATACTATGATCGTCCCTATCGGTTTGGCTGAAAATTGAGGCTACCCAATTCCACAAGGTAGAGGTGAATGGGCAGAGGTTGAGTAGGTGATCTGTCGTTTCTTCTTGCGGACCACATAATTGGCATCTAGATGGACCAACGAAACCTCTTTTTCTAAGTTGGTCAGACGAAGTTGAAGTCAAAATCTTTCTCTGTTCCAAGATCATTGCAAGAGCTTTTGCCTGGGCCTTCAAAGGGTCTCCTCCTTGTATATTAGGTTCTTCCATGTTCTCCATTTGTCGTTGTTCCTTGTCTGATCCCAGAAGTCACTTACCCTGAATAAACCTTTATTGTTAGTGTCATTCTTGAGAATGACTAGTTCTTCTCTACACAGGTTAGGTTCTTGCTGTCAGTTGTCCTCCCAGAACCAAGCTATGTTTCCATCTCTGATCTCCTAGAAACTATGCTTCTGTACTATGGCTCTATTCTCCCAAGCATTGTTCCAAATGTGGGAGCCCTTGATGAGCCCCGTCATCCGAATAAGATCCATATCTTGCCAATTATTTGCATACTTCTGTTTCCAAAGCTTAGCCCAAGGGGTTCTCGTTTCCTTTAGCCATCTCCTCCACCAAAGTTTAGCCCCCAAAACTTTGCTTAGGGTTTCTGGGTCATGAAGACCCAAACCTCCATGGGTCTTGGGTTTACAAATCTTGTCCCAAGCTACCAAAGCCCATTTCTTTTTCTCTTCCCCTTTGCCCCAAAGAAAATCTCTTTGGATGTCCCTGATATGTTGTTTAACACCTTTAGGAGCAGGAAGAGTTAAAAACATAAATATGGGAATGGTTTGCAGGACAACCTTTGTAAGCACTAGCCTTCCTGTTAAATTCAATGATCTGCTTGTCCATTTCCTGATCTTGTCCTGTAGTTTATTAGTCACTGGCTCCCACACTTCCTTGCTCAGGGGTTTGTAAGTGAGAGGTATTCCCAGATATTTGGAGGGAAGTTGATCTCTTTGAAAGCCGAGGATTTTGAAGAGGTTTCTTTGAATAGCAATATCAATATTAAAAAAGAAAATTTTTGATTTGGTAAGACTTACCTCTGTACCAACGGCCATAGCAAACTCGTTCAGGATGTGTTTGAAAGCTTTAGCTTCCTTAACTATGGGAGTATCCTGCAACATGGTGTCATCCACAAATTGCTGATGAGTTAAGGTGTCCCTGTTCAGGGTTAGTTTGAGACCCTGGATTCTTCCTTCCGCATTAGTTGATTTGATCGCTTTGCCTAATCCTTCTATCATGAGAATAAAGAGGAAGGGGGAGAGTGGATCTCCTTGTCTGAGGCCTCTCGAGGGCCTAAAGACTCTAGATGGGGAGGCATTCAGTAGGATAGAAAAACTCGTTGTGGTAACAAGGGCCATTACCCATCTTATCCAGTTATGGTCAAAGCCATATGCTTTGAGTACTTCCCTGATGTACGACTAGCGTAGCTTGTCATAAGCTTTGGCTAGGTCGAGCTGTATGATCATACCCGCTTGCTTGTTGCTCGTAAGAGAATGAACCACCTCATGAGCTTGAATGATGTTATTTAGAATTTGTCTTCCTTCCACATATCCAGTTTGCTTCTCCGATACAAGAGTAGGAAGAAGGGGCTTGCGTCTGTTTGCAATTACTTTAGAGATAATTTCGTACACCACATTGCATAAAGCTATGGGTCTGAATCTATCTGGTGTCATAGCTTTTTCCTGCTTTGGAATCAAAGCTATGAAAGAAGCATTGAGCGCCCTCAAAACTGTTTTGGAACCTCTCGAGTCCTCCACAACATCAAGGATGTCTTGTTTGACTATTTCCCAACATGCTTTGAAGAAGTCTACATTGAACCCATCCGGGCCTGGAGCCTTCCCATTTTGCATCTCTTTGATAACTTCATTAATCTCCTCTTTAGTCACTGGCCTGTTAAGATTGTAATTGTCTTCCTTGGTTACAAGCTTTGGAATATACTTGGTGAAATTATTGATAAATAGTGATCTGTCTAAGAGTGGCTCCTTAGCTATGCTTTGGAAATGTTGAACCAAAGCCGATTCCATTTCTTTGTGGGTGCTGAGCTCTTTCCCTTAAGTGTCTCTAAATTTTGAAATCCTATTATGCGCCCTGTGGGCAACTCTAGATTTGTGAAAAAACTATGTAATTCTTTCCCCTTCTTCTATCCATTGCACTCTTGATTTTTGTCTCCAAAATGTCTCCTCTTGCTGACATCTGTTTTCCCATTCCTGTTGAAGAGAGTCAGCTTGCATTTTCCTTTACTCGGTAAAGCCATCTATGATAAGGATCTGATTAATTCCTTGCTAAGTCACATGACACGAGGACACGAGACATGGAGGACACGTAAATACGAGTATTCAATACGAAACGCAGCGACCTGGAAACAGGACACGAGGGACACGTTTTATATAT
>APFE030816894.1:115496-129766 GCA_000404065.3 Pinus taeda | reverse complement strand
AAATCGACTATAATCGGAAAAAAATTGTTGGCACAAGTAACAAACAATATGACATAAACAATCTACAATTAAGTATTGAGGATTATACTTTTATCTCTCAATTCACCGTGAAGACCTAATTTTTTGGCGATAATGACATTGTTTTGGTCTCTTCTGGATGGAAACTCTAGGGTCCTTTATTCTAAATACGAAAAAAAAGTTTTTTACCTTTTCCCACAAAAAGAAAAAAAAACACTACAAGATGTTACTTTGAAGCCAGATTCAATGACCCCAGAAGAGACGCAAGAAATCTCAAAAGTAATTCTTTAAGAAAGTAAAAAAATGATACAAAAACTTTTATTAAATGTGTTAGTACACTATTTCAAATCAAAGGATCACTGGCAGGAAGAGATATTATAATCTTTATCAATCCCATTGACGATAGTAATTACGTTAGTACTAAATGTGCTAACCAACTAGTAATTCCCAAATCGACTATAATCGGAAAAAAATTGTTGGCACAAGTAACAAACAATACGACATAAACAATCTACAATCAAGTATTGAGGATTATACTTTTATCTCTCAATTCACCGTGAAGACCTAATTTTTTGGCGATAATGACATTGTTTTGGTCTCACCATGGATGGAAACTCTAGGGTCCTTTATTCTAAATACGAAAAAGAAGTTTTTTACCTTTTCCCACAAAAAGAAAAAAAAAAAAAAACACTACAAGATGTTACTTTGAAGCCAGATTCAATGATGCCAGAAGAGACATAAGAAATCTCAAAAGTAATTATTTAAGAAAGTAAAAAAACGATAAAAAAATGCAAAAGGAAGTTGACAAAATCCCCACTGACAAAAGTGAAGAAGTCACTCGGCTGAAAAACCATAGTGAAAAATTATTAACACAAATCAAGAAGCTTAAAAAGGACAAAAAGTCATTAACAGACAAGTTAGAACAACTTGCTTAAGAAGTATCAAAGTCTCTAGTCGTAGCAGTCCAAGTTGAAGATAAGGGAGCAGATACCAATCTAGTGAATTCACAACTCAAGAAGAAGACAAGCAAGTTGAAGAAAATACACACTTAGATATTGTAGTTCAGATAATGAACATCCCAAGTGAAGGTTTGGTAACGAACTCAACAACATCCTCACAAGAAGAAAATCAAAAAAATTCCTCACACCTAATAAGGGAAAGTCAAACCAAAAAAGTTCCCTATCAACATCCGAATCATGAGAGTAGACAACTCAACCAAGCTACATATCGGGACCATTCAGAACAGAAACAACAAACTGATGTTCCAGAGAATAGTGATGTAACCTAAATCCAATCCTATGATGACAATTTGTTACAAAATTCTAGTGATCAGTATGTTACTCAGAAGATTAATCTAGGATGGTATGATCCTTTCTCAGTGTGACATTTTTGTTTGTCACTTAGAAGATCATATCAACTTGTATCGACGAAGATCACTGTTCAGAGACGAAAAGACATTCAAAATCGAAAAGCCTTTTTCATTGACAAGCTTTGAGGACAAAGCATTTTGAGGAGGAAGGCAATGTTATGAATAAATATATAGGAAATAATGTAAAATAATGTAAATGATAATAATCATAAATAATGATTAGTTAATTAGTAATTAGGTTGAAGAGTCATGTCTAAATGTGACATGGCTCTCCATGAAGAGACACATGCTTGGTATATAAGCAAGCCTCTCACTCTCATTATATCATCATAATGAGAGGCTTGCTTATATACCAAGCATGTGTCTCTTCATGGGGAGTCATGTTTCAATTAGACATGATCTTCAACCTAATTACTAATTAACTAATCATTATTTATGATTATTATTATTTACATTATTTTACATTATTTCCTATATATTTATTCATAACATTGCTTTCCTCCTCAAAAAGCTGTGTCTTCAAAGCTTGTCGATGAAAAAGGCTTGATCTCTTTTTTAGTTTCGAATGTCTTTTCGTCTCTGAACAATGATCTTCGTCGATACAAGTGCTTCAATGCAATAAAGAGAACACAATTATTTTTTTATACCCTGCTGCATGGGTTTCATGAGCAAGAGGTTTATTTATTAGTGGCTTCCATTGAGAGCCTTAGGATTTATTGATATGTCAAAGAGTCAAGTCATGTGTGAAGCAACTCTTCTTGAGCATGAGAAAAATATATTTGAGTCATAAACAATGTCAAGTAGCCCTCCAAATGACAAGCATAGTCCTCCTCACCATGTCGGCCAACAAAACGAATTAAATGCAGTCATGTCGGCTCACCTATGGAGACACACTTATTCAACAACACAAGTCTGCGTATTATGAAGACGAAACCACTATATATACCCAGTTAGGGTCTGCGCAAAAGAACAGAAAAAACTCAGATTCCTCTGTAATTTTTTGGATGGTACAATGAGTATAGGATCTCAGATACCAATGATGATCTCGGTGGACAGTGTAACCTTTCGGTGGTATCAGTCTTGGCATAAATATAACAATGAAGCTCTCGGTGCAACTAGAACACAGTCACAAGATCTTAGTATAGGAAGAAGACACAGTTAGAATCTCGGTGATGAAGATGATCTTAGGATCCCACAGTGGTACACACAACCTCGACATAATTATGATGAAATGATTTCATAGTGAGGATATCACTATCTCGACATACTAAATGAAGTCACAGTCTTGACATACGTATAAGAAGAATCACAGTGTTCCCAATGTGATACACTTTGTCTCAACATATTTGTGACAAGAAGAAGCTCGGTGATCACACAGTAATGCACTCTCGGCATATTGAACGCAATCATGATCTCGGTCTCAATATCAGTGAAGGTGCAACTGTAATAACTTCTGTGGTGCAATAAGGATTGCCTCAGTGAAGCAACAGTGATGATGAAGAACTCAGCTGTGACAAAGAAGATGATTGATGTCTTGGTCTTGGAGTGGCATCATAGGTCAAGGGTCATGGTCTTGGTATTCATCAATTAGAATCTTTATAAGAAGAATTTTTGTGCGGGTTTCCTCTCCAAGAGGGAGAGGTTTTGGCCCTGGCAGAAAGCCAACATCTTGTGTTCTTGTCTCTTTGTTTTGGTAGCTATTTGATGAACTAAAGAAGGCACACTCTAATAATAACAAGTGAAGATTGAAATAAGAAGAAAAGATTAAAGAGACTTCACAAGTAGTTGTCATGACTAGAAGAATCTCATTAACTCTAATTGCCCTAGATTGTTCAACACATGACCCTACTAAAAGTGTACACTTCACTCAAGCAAAATCATTGATTAGGATGTTAAGCTTCTTCTATCTTATTTTAATGCTTAGAGGGTGATCTCGATGAGGAGGATCCCAATATAGGCAATGATTTTGATGTTATGTAGCTATTTGTTGTAGCATGATTTTCTTTGGATTTCAGAGGCCATTTAGAGCCTCTCTATTGATCTTTTTTGATTCAGAGATGGCTTGCACTTGATGATTTTTTTGGCTATATGCACCCTTGCTATATTCATGAGAAATTTTGCATATTTGTGTATAATAATTTGGATTCATATGGATGCACATGAATTATATGTTCTTTTCAAAATTTGAATATTTTATGTATTTTTTGGTCGACCAATCTTTTCGTCCAATTGAGGATGTTGTGACCATTTTCCAGCAAGCAAACAAGGGGAAATTTGTTGTTTTCATTGCCATGATTCATCTCATGAGATACACTTATTTTTATTTTGATATGATTTTGTATCATTCTATTAGATCTTATGACTTAGGACAAATATCATATTTCAATATCGATGTTTGATGTATCACTTGACATCTTATACATCTTATATATTGATTTTATTTTCATATTTATGTAGTAAAGTGTTTGTTTGATGTTGATGTTGTTTTATAAGTTAAAACATTGAGAAAAACTGATTATTTTTGTATTTTTAAAGTTTCCCCGATAATTTCTGATATTTCCCCGATATTGCCGATAATTTAAATTTTGGATCCCCGACGATAAATTGCCATTAACGATAAATGTAACATTGCTATTAATTCCCACTTTTAAGAAGTGGTTGTGAGAAGTTGTCTCGAGCTACTACTTGCACATTCACACATATCTTGTGCTAGAAGCTCTTGCTTGAGCTGTATTTCTCAACAACATTTTGGTGGAAGCACTTCTTCATCCTTTGATTGATCTCATGTTCTCATGTTGTGTTGAAATTCCTAATGCAACTTCTAGATCTTTTGATGGTATCATCAGCTGGTACTGTTATCAAACAAGAATAATTATTAATGTGCCCAAAGGAAAGTTGGTCTTATTTATTCTAGACCCACTCAAAAGGTATCAATTAATTAAGGCATTGATTTACACTTAGGTGGAAGCACTTGCTCATCCTTCGATTGATCTTAGGTCCTCATGCTCTGTGGAGAATCCCAATCCAACTTGTAGCTCTTTTGATGCTAACATCAAACATGAGTAATCAAGAAGTGCACATTTACTAGTTCTTGTGCAGTAGGAAATGTGCACTTTCTCTAACAGTGGATAACACCAAAGAGAATATTGTTGGATTTTCCTTTGATACCCTCCTAATGATTAATTATCCAATTCATGAACTGAGATAAGAGCATGCAAAGAGCATACACTAAAGGGTATCCTCATTTTACTAATTTGAAAAGTTGAAATTTTTGTAAGCAACAACCACTATTTGTTATGCAAGCAAAAACAATTGCAATTGAGATATTTGCCATTGTCATGTAGGTTTGGGTCCAAAGTTGCTAACTCATTCAAAATGAACAATTATTCGACCTTGTTGTATATGTTTTTGAATTTGATTTTATGAAAAAAAATCATTGGTTTGTGGCTTTGGCCAATATACCTTCTTAGACCACATTGACATTGTCCTAATATATATTTGTTACTTATTAAACTAGTTTGTTTGAGTTGGGCAATTTCGAGCATTATGTACTCTAACTGCAACATTGTTTTTTTTTCTTAACTAGAATGTTGTAGGAGACATTGAATAGAGTATTGGGTCTCAATCTAGCGATTACCTAAGGATTCCAAATTTGGAAATAAATATGATATTTCGTTAGGTGATACTTTTCTTTGAGGGATTAATATAAACCTCAAAGAATGCTAAACCCCTGTATCTTAAGTTTCTTTCTAGAGTTAATGAGGGAAATTGTTATTGTAACTTTTACACACACAAGCATGTACATGGGCACACATAAGAATGAGAAAGAATGGATTGATTTATTATTAGGTGATGCATGTTTCATTACATGATAGAAGAGTACATTACATTACTCCCAAATACCTAACCATTCAATGATGATATTTAATAACTCATTATTACATCACTCTATTACTAAACTTTATTAGGCCAAAGTCTCGATTATGAAGTCTAAGTTCTAATTATGACCATTATAATTAACACCCTCCCATAATGGTCATATCACATGCTCGTTGAAATGCAAAATACAAAAGCTTTGGACAAGTACGATGTTTGTAGCACACTCCAAAATATATTATCCAATTGGTGACTCAAAGTGAACTATAATGTTGACCATTGACTCATGAATAAGACGGTCACCATTGGTGGCTGAATAGTCAACCTTTCCACTATTGACATGGAAGTTGGCTTTATTCACCAAACTCAGCTACTTCACATCTTGGTGGTCAAATATCAAGATTTTGTTGTTGCTTACTTAAGGAAGCACCATATCTTTTTATTACTTATATTCTCCCTCCCCAAGGGTCTTCTTTTGAGTAATTACAAGAAATAATGCATAATTACTGATGGGAGTGTGGTCTGGTGGCAAGGAGCGAGGTGATTGGGCTTGTATGAATGCATTAACTTGTTAAACCCCTTGAGCAAGTGTGGGTGAGGTCAGATGCAAGTCTTGGGTGACTTTGATGACATAGATATGGCCTTTCTAGTGCGACAACTTAGTCAAAGAGTATAAGAAGTATTTCTGAAAAAAAAAATCATAATATGCCTATTGCATGCCTTTTATTCTTTGTTGATTTGGAATTTCTTTAGCAACAACATGATATAGTTCATTTGTTGAGTTTTGTCTCACCGGACACTATTGCTACACAAGCTAGCAAGCCTAGCAAATAGGCTAAAGCTAGAGGGCACAACAACAATTTGGGGCAAAGTTCCACCGTCAACACAACCTATGCCCCCTTCTCTTCTCAGATTTTCACTGACGGGAGGAGTCCCAGTGTGAAGGAAATCACCTAGGATAATAAGATCAATTATGAGGGCTATAGTGATTTCCAAGGCCCATTCAAAGGAGAGGCTCAATATGAGGCTCACTTGCTTGTATGAAGCTTGATGGCTCTCCAAGAAGGACCTAGAGGAGTGAGGATCAAATATAGGGATTTATGATATGGCAATAAGGTTAAGTGTACTTAGAATGAAGATCCTTGAAGTGGAATAAGAACTCTAAATACGCTCTTTGAAATGAGCAATTGCTTCCAAGAAATGTGTTGCTAGAATTGAGAGCCCTGGGTTGGGTCCACATGAGACCTAGGTTTTATGATTTATCATGAAAAGGAAACCTCGAAGGAGAACCATAGGTCAAGCTAGGACAAAGAAAGGGTTAAAATGATCAAGCTTTTACTAGGAGATAACCCTCAAGAAATCCTTTCACTATGATGTTCAAGATTATCTTTCAATATCTGAGCTAGGGCTTGGTTTTTTGACAAATGAACTGTTGAAATTTCATGAAACCTTGAAGATCTCTAGGAAGGACACCAACACAGATGGTTATCCAAGCAGAATCATAATATCATCCCCCTAAAGAAATTCGCTTGATGCCCTAGCAAGGCCATTTAATTGAGAGACTAAAATTTTTGGAGGAGAAAAAGGAAGGGGAAAGAACGATGACCATCAATCTTGCTCGCACCAGTGCCTTATTCTTGGGTTATGGAGTCTATGATGATAAAAGATTTGCCAAAATGTTCCTTCAAGGAGGCTGAAAACTGATGCCCTGACATACATTCTTCAACAATTACCTACTAAGTTTCTATGGCTTTTCATGGAACAACAACTGAGTCCCATCCACTAGGAACATATGTCTAATATCATGAAATGAGTAACATATGCAATTTGTAATTAAACAATACTTCACAATGATATTCAATAAATTTGGGCACACAATATCTAGTTAATTGCCATAATTCCACACGTTAGACCTTATGTAAAAGAAAATTTCCACAATATAACACTTACAAGATGATAATAAATATATCCAACCATAGAAAGACAAGTGGCTCCAAGATAGGACGGAATTTTAGTCTCCAAAGATATCGAAATGCATCAATAGAATCTCCAAGTAGCATCCAAGAAAAAAGTACGAAATTCTTTCAAGAGAGAAGTTCCAAGTGATGATGATCCAATACCAAATGAGGCCTATTTTATTTGTATGAGTCTCCTCAAGTTTGATTTAAGCCCCTAATAATATTTTAATGTGCAATTACATCTCCTTTGGTGACAAGCCCACCAAATAGCTACTAAAGTGAATGATAAGGCATGCCAAGAGCGCTGAAATAGTGCAAAATGGAATAAGAAGGGTCATTGTCCTCTAAGTGCGATGGTGAAGAGGAGGGCTCCATAAATGATAATCAAGGAGGTGGCCCCTTGATTTCCAAGCAAAACATCACATGGTGCTCCCAAGTGGTTGTGGGGCACAATCAATGATCTCATGGGTCTCCAGTGGCTCAATAGCAAGTCGATGCTCCATTAGTGAGGGCTAGAAGATGATACATGCCCTCCCATGTCTCTTCAAATGAGACAAAACCTCATCTGGGCCTTGGATCAACTGCCAAGTGTCATGTGCAAATGTGAGGCTGGCTGGGCAATGTGGTCCAGGTGCACCATCATCTTTGTATGGCTGGGGCATAGACAAGTAATGTGTGGTGCTAAAGAAGCCCATGGCGTGGCAATCAATGCTTTGCAATGGTGGAGGTCCATGGCTCTCAACGCTCACCCTACAAGTGCCATTATGACCCTCTGGAGGGCTTGGATCCTGTATAGGGAGGCCAAGTCCAAGATGGAGACCCACCTGCAATCCTGTATAAGATCCAATGCGATCCTCACCTTCCAGTACAACAATTCATTAGTGCAATTGAGTAAATAAGCTTGCTAATTAGGGGCAAAAGTGGACACTTCATAGTGGCATGCCCTTCCAAATGGGCTTTAGAAAGTACAGGTGTTTCCTTGCTTAAAGAGACGTTAATAAAGGACCCTATTAAGTGGTTTCAACCTCTAAGGGAGAGGCAAGTCCATGGTACATTTGTCAAATGGCAAGTGTCATGTGAAATAATGATGGAACAGAGTGGGGGTGAGAGGGAAGGATCCAAGCCACATGTCGTGGTACAAGGGTAACTATGATGAAGGTGTTGAGAAATCAATGCTAGTAGGATTAGGGTTAGATTTCTCTTTCTTGATAATTACTTGTGAATTATGTTGGCTTCTTTTACTTATTTGTTATATTATCTTTTATCAAACAATTACCAAATTATATGTGCATGAAGATCACAAAAAACACAAGACACAAGATGTAGGCACTCTGCCAAGGAAAAACCCCTATCTAGGGAAAAACCTAATAAAAATGTCTTCCTTCAATAGTTTTCCTTGAGACTCTTCGACAAAGAATTCTACTCCCTCTGACCATGGGTTGCATTCAACTTCTTCCATCCAGTGACATGAATTTTCTTTTCCTTCTATCAATGTTCTTTTAAGAACCATACTGTTCGTAATTCCTTTTCTAGCTTCCCTAATGTCTACCTTATGAATTCAAAGGAGACCTTATTCAACGACTTTACTAATCTATGAGGACTAAGACTATCCTCCTCATTCTATGCAAGGACCTTTTTCATGAGAACTATGACTATCCTCCAATATTTCTATTTCCTTGCAAAACAAAGTCATTAAACCAAAAACATGAAAGATACTTACTTGGCATGTGAAGAGGAGATCTTCACCTTGATGCTTCCTTTGCTTGAGCTGCCCATCATGAACCACTAGTATCCTTTTACCAAAACTTCTTTGCAGACCGTCTAGCATCATGACATTTGTGATCTTGACATCACCGAAACTGCTTTATGTTCTTGAGATCATCTTGACTTCCAATTCAGCTTCAAGGTGCGTTTGACTCCCACATTTGAAAACATTGTTGACATGCTAGTGATATTGTTGTCCCACAAGTGGACTATATCACACTCAACATTCCTAGGAGTGCATCAACAAACCCCTATATCGATCATTATCCAAACAATGATAGTGATATAGGAGGACTCGTGCTGATCCGAGCACTATGCTATTGAGATCATGTTTATAGACGAGATCCAAGATTGTGACAAGTATATTGTTATGACATTGTACCGAGACAGTGGTATCTATGAGCACCGTACATACGAGTTGTGTAGAGAGACACTGTGTTGTGAGCCCGAACTTGTCACCGAATTCATGACTGTGTTTTTATTGAGATCATCATTTGCTGTACCACCAAGATCTTGATTGCTGTTTCATCTCGAGGTCTTCATCAACTAGATCTTCAAGTTGAGATATGTATTGGAGATTTTGATCCATCGAGATCATGACTGTCTCATCATCGACTTTACCGAGATCATAACCTATGTTAGGATGATGATTGTACCTTGACCGAGAATGTAATTGTGATCACCAAAATCTTACTTATCATGGCTGTGCAAAGAATATATATATATATATAAATATATATATATATATATCACTATAGTAGTACTGAGTTTCTTATCCGAGACTATGTGCTTCCTGTAGGATCTTCGAGACCATTATTCTTATGCCAAGAAATTACTGAAACAAAGATACCAAGATGAACACGTTATGTCTGTTAGTGTTTCTTTCCATCATGATCATGCCGAGAATATATTACTTAGTGACTAGGTTGAAGACTTCGATTATGAGGAGATCGAGACAATGATTGCGTTGATGCCAAGACAGTGTTTTCATTGAGACGGAAATCATAAGAGTGCTGAGACGGTATTTTTTTTACCGAGACAGAGTATACACTGAGTTCATATACCGATAGAGGAGTTCGAATATGTCACTGTTCTGTGTCACCGAGAGCCTGTACCTTCCTGTACCATCCGAAATTTCAGAGTGATCTGAGGTTCATGTTTTACTGTGATGACTCTTTGATGATGACTGTAGAGACACAAGATTTTGCTGTTTGTAGATTTCTTGTTTTAGACTTGTTCCTCCAATGTCCCTTTTCTGCCCTTTCTTAGATTGCAACCATAGCTTTGATACCATGTTGAAGAATCTAGGGCATTGATTTCATGAGATTCTTCTTAGCATGATAACTATTAATGTTTAGCTTATTAGCATATTCTTTAACGTTAGTGTGTCTTCTTTAGTTCATTAAATAGCTATCATAACAAAGAGACAAGAACACAAGATGTTGGCTTTCTGCCAGGGCCAAAACGTCTCCCTCTTGCAGAGGAAAACCTGCACAAAATTCTTCTTATAGAGATTCCAATTGACGAACACCAAGACCATGACCCTTTGACAAACTGAGCCACTCCAAAACCAAGACATCGATCCTCTTCTTCATACTGCTGAGATCATCATCATCAATGTACAACAAAGACATTCATTACTGCTGCAACATCACTGAGAATATTAATGAGCTTCCACTGTGAGACTCATCATAGCTATGAGCTTCACTGCTGCTGCATCATTACAGAGATCACAGAGATCCTCTTCATTTCGAATACACCGAGACTGTGAGACAATGATCATCAAGATAGTGACTGTGTCTATGATATATGTAAGCGGAGACAAAGTTTGATATAGATCCTAGACACTTGTGACTGCATTTTATTATAGCACTGAGATTTGTATCATCTCTTTCCACCGAGGAGTAGACTGCATTAGCAATGCACAGAATCATGTACTAAGGAGGAGACTGAGATTTCTTGCGAGGTTTCAGATGTGACGAGATAGTATCCTTACTGTATCCATCCGAGAGTGTATTCCTTCAAAGTATGCAAGGTTGTAGACCCTGTACCCATCTGAGCTTCCTTAGAGATATGTGAGATTCTCTTCTGCACTGTTGCGGTGACTCTAGCTACCTATTTATAGGTGTTATGTCTCCATGTCAAGCCGACATTACCAAGTGAATTGATGTGTCTCCTTTGCAAGCCGACATGACTTTTATTTAAATTCATTTTGCTGGCCGACATGACTGTGTTTTTTCATCGTTTTGCTTGCTTGTCTTCAAGAAGATTGCGCTGGTCTTGGAGGGCTGTTCTTAGACATTCGGTTGACCCATATACATTACATGAAGGCTCAAGAAGAGCTTCTTATATATTACTTTGACTTTTCTAGACCTATGAAATGAGCAAGAAACTCATTCATTCAATTTACAAAAATAATATTTTTTTTCTTGACAAGTACAGGGATCAAAATTACATTTGTAGATGCCGAACCTAGATACACTTTTCTTCAACAAGAATAACTAAAGGACTTGGTCACACAACACCATTCATTTGATGCATAGTGTCGATTTGAACAAGAATATGACGATTATGGGTTTTCACAAGTTCTCTAAGCCCTCCACTAGAGCCCTCCTTTTGAAGCTCTTAGATGATCTTGAGGGAAGAATCCTTTGAGTTAGAGGAAAAGTTTGGTTTTGACTAACTTTATAGACCATAGATCACATTCTCACCTTATGAGTCATTGTCAAGGAGGCAAAATCTGGCTTTTTGAAAGTCTATTGCTGTTTTGTAGACTTTTGGAAGACATTTGATTTAGTGTCAAGGGAGGAAATATTCCAGAGGCTTAAAAGCATTGGGATCTTAGGGACTGTATATGACTCCATTCTTGGTTATTTGTGCACTGCACATTGGATTTGGATTTTATGTAGAGCACTATTAGGGTTTAACAAGGGTGATTCCTTTCTCGCACTTTGTTTTTAATATACATTGATGAGTTGGAGTCTTATCTCCATGAGCATATTCAGGATGATGATGAGTGCCTTCTTCACCATGTGTTGATTTCTATCCTCTTGTTTGCAGATGATATGATTCTCTTGGTCTCCTCTTCAAAGGGTTTGCAGAGACAACTAGATGCCTTCGCATTTTTTTGTGACCTTCATAGTTGATGGTCATAACCTTGAGTCAAACCAAGGTTATGAGCTTTAGTGTGTTCAACAAGGCTCATTTGGATCTCTATTTCTTCTTGTGGGGGGATTTGATTGTGGTCACTATTGCCTAGACATATCTAGGAATACAACTTTGAGGGCTACAATTCAGTTTGAGACATATCTAGGAATACAACTTTGAGGGCTCCAATTCAGTTTGAGACATTCTATCTAGCATAGAGTCAACAAGTGATACTTAGTTCTAGTAGGAAGATAGTGCTTCTAGCACTAATGCTAGGACATATTGTCCAAGATCCCCCCCATGCACTTTATCATTTGATCTATAGTGCTTTATATCAAAGGTTTGGTGCCCTTGGTTATTGGTTGAGGCTTATATCCATATCTAGCATATTGCTCTTTAGATTCCATTACTTTAACTAGCTCTCCCTAGTGCACCCGCTACTAGTTCTCTTAGGCTTTTATTCTTCTAGTGTTAGTGAGGATATGGAAAATTAGGCCACCTCCATTCTCATACTTGCTAGATGTGCTTAATAGTGTTTTTCTACTAGACATGAGTTAAACAAGATTATTCAATACTACATTTATAGGAAGTATATCTAGGTCATTTTGACAAATCTCTCGTGTGGGTTACATCCAACATACTTGTAGAGCATTTCATGGAGGTGAGGGAAGGCCTCATTGTTTGGACCTTTTACATATAACATCATTGGATCCATGCTTTCTGGATCCCTCTAGGACAATGCAGGGTGGGTTCTTATAGACTTTAGTGAGAAAAAGTAACTATGTTTGGTCTTCAATAATGTACTTGAGTCATTATGTAATGTAGTTGTGAAAAGAATAAAGAAAAGAATTTTCATTATTGTTACAATGACTTATTAAAGCATGGGTTTCATGCTTAGGTCATCATTATATTAGTCAAAGTCCTCATTGTGGAATCCGAGGATTAATATTGAGTTTATAGAGTCATTGAATATTCGAAGAGACCCTTCTTGGGCTTTCAAATCATGTAAAAAGGGTTTGTATCAAGTCAAATATGAATTATGTGACCTCAACATCATGTCGGTCTAAAGACCCCCATTCGACCCACAAGAAGCCTATATATTGAAGGAGGTCGAAGTCATTTGAAGCACTCACTCTTTCAAGCAATTCGACATCTCTAAAAGAGCTGGGAAGTGCGAAGTCTGTTGCCGGAAGGAGAAAAGAAGTGCGAGTTTGAGGGAGTTTCTAGCAATGTTACTTGGGAGCGGGATCGAAAACGGGAGCGGGAGCGATATTTTCAGAAGCTCTCGGTTTGGGAGCGAATCTTGGAGCGTTTTTTATATAATATATATATATATATATATATATATATATATATATAATATATATATATATATATATATATTTAATTTTAATACATATATGTCAACAAAAACATGTAGAATAATGAATTAGATATAAAAAACAAAAAAAACATAGATTGAACCATATAACAACATTCATCTAGAAGTTATAATCTTCATCAACCACGTCCACAAGTTAGTAACATAGTAACATACAACATATTGAGTCTCATGATTCATCATCTTAAAGTTTCAAGCTTTCAAAATTCAATATATAACATTTATCATCATTGATCACCAAAGTTGTACTTGTAAGCTAAGTGTAACCATTACAACAAATAATATCTAACATGAAATGAAATGTTATAAAATGAAATGAAATGAAACAAGTTTCAACTTTCATGAAGCATGATATTCATAATTCATTACCAATGAGCTATAATTGCCAACTTCAAACTTAAATTGTCATATATTGTTTAAAAAAATATCATAATAAATTATAAATATGAAAGAGTCAATAGTTATAAAAGCTACTAGAAACTAGAAAAGAGAAGTAAATCTATTATCTATTTCTTATGCTTAGGCCTCTTGCCACCACGAGTAATGTCTAATTTTTTAGTCTTGTTGGAAAATCAGGATCTTTGTCATTAATATCACCCTCGAAGCATTAATATCCAGAGGTATCTTTGTCATTACCTCTGTATCTGTATAGGGATCTTTGTCATTAATATCACCCTCTAAGCATTAACATAAGATAGAAAAAGCATAGCATGTCAAGTCAAGATTTTGTTTGAGTGATGCGTACATTTTTAGGAGG
>APFE030816894.1:102086-115427 GCA_000404065.3 Pinus taeda | reverse complement strand
TGCTCTTGATTAAATAAGAGTTCCATACCCTAATACATGACAAAATTCAATGGAAACATTGCAATCCCCCAATCCTGAAATCCTGAAAAACTGATAAGTCTGCTGGATTTTGAATGAAATCTAAAATTCTACTCTCTCCATATGAAATCCAATGAGGCCGAAACCACTCTTAAACATCCTGAGTCATTTCATGGTAATGTTAAAAATTTAAGTAAAAGGATGAAAAATCTTCATTTTCATCCTTTTACTTAAAGAATTTAACATTACCATGAATAGCATATCAATACTAGGGCCTAGACTTGATCATTAAGCTGCCCCACTCAAAAATTATTTGTTTCTTTCAAAAAAAAATGCATTTCGAACATCACTACAAAAAAAAAGGCAAAACGCTCCTGAAAACGCTCCCAAAAAGGCAGGGAGCGAAATTTTTTTTAGGGAGCGCGCTCCCGACCCGCTCCGGAGTCACTCCTTTGCAGAGCGTGGATTGGGAGCGAGATTGAGGGGGGGGGGAGCGCTCCCCCGCAACATAGGTCTCTAGAGAAGAAGAAAATCGAGTTTTTGGTGCGTGTCTCTCTCTATTTCGTGGTCTGGTTTAGGAGATTGAAGTCTACTAGGGTTTTGCTACTGCATGTTGCTGGAACTGCTGCCTAGTCGAAGTTGCTGGAAGGGGTCGAAGATTTGGAAAGCTGACATGGTGTGGCAGGAAAGTCTGGTCTTGGTCTAGGGTGAAGAGTCTCAAAGTATACTATTGAAAGGAAGAATTATCTTGTGTCTCTTGTTTTGTGATCTACATGTATGTATAATTGCTTGATGAAAGATAAGAAAATCAAGAAGTAAAAGAAGCCAACACACTCACAAGTAATTATCAAGAAAGGAGAATCAGACCCTAAATATAATATCTTTGATTTTCCAACACTGCCACCTCAATGGCTTCTCTAGCTATTTGTTGTTGGATATTATCCCCACTAGGGGGCGTCCCTACAAAAGATCACCGACAATATATTCAACTAAGGAGGGCTCAATAGTGATGCGTAACAATTAAAGAAAAGGTACTTGCAATGCCTTCATACTCTGATAGAAATGGTCAACACCTACTAGACTAGTGCCTTTATCAAATTGGGCGATTGAGTCATTAAGGAAAGGTCAACAATAGAGGGCCTTGGGTGTGTTGGAAAATCTGGAGACTTGTAGATTAAAACTTATTTTCCTTATCTTGATAATTACTTGTGATGTTAGTAGGTCTTTTATTACTTTAATTCTGTTCATTAAGTAATTACCAAAACAATGAAGATCACAAGAAGACAAAGTACACAAGATATAGGTTCCAAGCCAGGGAAAACCCCTCCAAGGGGAAAACCCAGAAAAATGATTCTCTTCTTCTTTAGAATCTACTTACAAAGAGACTTCCAAGACGCAAAGAGCAAAGCGAAATGACCCTCTAAGCCCCCCCGTCAAGATCTTCTTCTTGGTAGCTTCTAGAACTTTGATATTGCTTCTTTGATGTTACAACTTCGGCCCCTGCAACAAAATTTTAGCCTTGCAATTTTAGCCTCCTGCCACTGCTTCAGATCTTTGACCTCCTGCGACTGGCAGCGTCACAAACCCTAGCGAGACAAGAAAAGAGAATCTTTGGCAAACTTTGACTTCTGCTCCTCTTCTTCGTCCTCCAACTCCTCTCTCTCTTCTTCGTTATTGCAGATCTAACTTTTCTGAGATGAGTGACCAAATGATTTGAGTTCCTCTCCTTTACATAGCCTTTCTTGAGGGTCGAATTCCCTCCCTTTAGGCCTACTTGATCTGCTCCTTAGGCCAACTTGGTCTTGGAAGCATCCATGGATTTTTCTTGACAAAATAAATATTTTTCTTCATTACCATGTGTCCAAGTGGGACTATGACACATGGCCAATATTATTCATTATCCTAGAAGGACTTAGAAGACCTAAAATCACAAATAACACACTTTTGACTCAAACCCAAGTATGAAATGTGAAAATTCCTAAACCCAGAATCCCTACTGCAACAACTGATTAAACTTCTCCTATTTGTTAATTACTGAACAAATCATTTACTGCTTCCTACATCAAATATCGAAGCTAATACACTACAATCTTCACTTATTCAATTATATGCGGAAATAAGAGACTGAGCAAGAAAGAAAATACAACACAATACACCGTTATTTTTGGACAAATGTCCCCAGAAAAACCCAATGGCGGAAAACTGATGCATCAACTCTGAGGGTTTTTATTATTAAGCGGAAGTTATATCTGAATACAAGCTCTGGATGCCTTGTTGGCAATCCAGTACAGAGAATATCACTCGGCAGAAAAAATTAGTGAGATTACCTCACTCCACACTGCAAGTCCCAACTGATCTAGTAGCTGAACCAACGAGTCCCTGGCTACTTCTACACTTCCCCTACGCAGTCACTACGTGGGCCTGCTTCACTGCCTCTGGGAACTGTGTCACCTCCTCCACTGAATCGATTTGATCTCAGAAACCTCGACTTCAGCCCTCCCGGCTTAGAACGTCAGACTCCTAGCAAATTCAGACTTCTACTCCTGAAGCTCTGCGCTTCTTTATGTAGGCCCTATGTGAGCCCTTGTTGGCTCTGTGTCACCCTGTCTGGCAACTGCACTGCTTCTTCTGTGTCTTCCTTTGCCTCTCTGTTGAGTATTCTTGGCTCAGGAGAAGATTCTCCAACCAAAACCCTCTCTGCCCCTCTCTGCATGATCCCCACGAAATTACTGCGCTGCCCTGCCTTAGTAATTGGATTTGACTGATCAACTCTCGGTGTGCTTTCCAAATGATCCTCAAGCCTCCTTAAATAATCTTCTTATTGACATTCAACGACCTAGATTAGAAGCTAATCAATGGCTAAGATCATTTTGACTTGATGCTCGTCTTCTTCTAGAAGTTACACCCACAATTTAGTGTTGTGGTTCCTAAGTCTACTAGTTAGAAACCCTCCATGCACTTTACTGATTATTCCTACCTACTTGTTCTGTTACTTAAAAAATTATTTACAATGTAAATACCAAAAATAAACACTAGTGCATGCTCAACATTTTACAGATCATCAATTGAAGGTAACAAAAACAAGCACACAAAATGACACCGTTATTTTTGGACCAATGTCCCCGAAAAAACCCAATGCGGGAAAACCGGTGCAACTATCTGAGGGTTTTCTTATTAAGCAATTTCAGAGTACAATCTGGGTGCCAAATCCGGCTTACCCAACAGAGAATGCCCTTGGCAGTGGTACCTCTCAGTTTGAGACAAATATCTCGGTTGAAACCTCGGACAAACCCTCCGGCAGCTTCTCAGCTCCAATCTGCCCCAGAAACCCTAGCGTCAGCCTCTCTCTGGACTGTGTCAGCCTCTCTGTGCCTAGCGTTGGCCCTGCGTCACCCTGAATGGGTCTGCGTCAGCCTTCTAGCCCTCTATGTCAGCAACACTGGCCTCTCTGAAGCACTGTGCAGCTCTTGGCTGCCTCTGCGTGGCCCTGCGTGAGCCCTGGCTGCTATTGCGTCACTCTCTTTGGCTCCTGCGCTGTTCTCTCGACACTATCTCTGCTCCTCAGTTGCAACTCTGATCACTGATTCTATCTCTCTTAGCAAACACCGCTGTAGAGAATAGAATGACTAATCATCTGGTGTGCACACCAAGTGACCCTCAAGCCTCCTCTTATACTTCTCTCGTTGTCATATCAACAGCCGAGATTAAGTCTCTAATCAAAAGCTAGCATTAGATCTGGTTTGATCCATGTCTTTTGGATCATTCTAATACAAATTTATATTAATCCACATTAATATTTTAATTTCCTTAAGTTTAGACTTAGGGACTCCATTAAAAATATTAATTATTTTAATATTTCTCAAACAGTTTAGAATCTGCCCAAACCCTTTCTGGGTATTGGAGATCTTACGTGCCCCAACCTCTCCACCAAATTTCGTGGCTAAAGCACATTTGATGCTACCTCAAATCAACACTCCCTCTTAGCGAGGAGTGTGCTCTAGTAATACTCCTTACTGAGTATCACCCTGATCATCCGGTATAGGTCCTTTTGTTGATGCTAGGCCTGCTGCCTACCATCCTCTGCACTGTTGTACCCTGTACTGTTGCCCATGGTTCTGCCACTGCCACTGCTGCATCTGTACAACAACTCCCTCTGCATCCATGTTGCTGCTAGGCCTTTCTCCCAACACTCCATCCGTACTGCAACTCCTCTCATCATGCTGCATCGCGCTGCTCACTGCTGCACTACAACTTAGTTACTGAGAAGTAAGTAACTGATCTCCCAACTCTGACCTCTCTGTTGGGCTAGAGACACTCGCTAATGCTGAAGGTCCGTCTGCCGCTGACAAGAGCTCCCTCTTTGACCTCTGCGCTCCTGCAACAACTCCCTGCATCTCGCACCGTTGCACAACTCTCTGTGCCATCTTGCACTGGTGCAACACTCTTGTGCCTCTCGCACTGTTGCATCCTGCTAGCCTCGCACTCTCGAGAATCCTACACTGTAGCTCTCTCTTCTGCTCCATCCGCATCCATCTCTACCCACATCATCGAGTCCTGCTACTCCTCTTTGGGGCTCCTATACCTCGAGGATCCTATCCCTCATTGCCTGTAGTCCATCTGACTACAACTCAATGTCTCTCCACTTTCGTTCAAGTGGTGCGTGTGCACTCATGGCACAATCATCGTCTGTCTCCACTTCTTTCTCTACCCTTGCTGGCGCTGCTTCTGCTTTATGCTAGGGCAACATCTTCCTCCTCTTTCATTTTGACTCTGATCCCCTTACCGTGGCTTCCTGCCTTTGTCTGCTGTCTGATCTCTTCTTGGCAAAGAGCTGCCCACATCCCATCCCAAGGTGGAAGTGTCCCTCTACCCAGTATACTCTGGACAAATACCTCCCAATCTTCTGAGACTACATTCAGGGCTATCCTTACCATCAATTCTTGATCCGGCATGGTTCCTATGGAAGTCAACTGATCTCGGATCTCATTCAGTCCTTTGAGGAAGGTGTCAATTGGTTCTCACTTCTTCATCTGATACGACCTCATCTAATTTTCTAGTAACATCCTTCTGTGCGTAGAAGTATGTTGGTACAATTTCTTTAGGGCCTCCCACATCTCATTTTCAGTTTCCTTCTCAGCAATGTGTGGTACTACATGGTCCTTGATCCCATCAAGGATGATGCTCTTGGCCCTCGCCATTGCCTCTTCGTACTTGTCGTTCTCAGCTGGGTTGACTGGGATAGCTATCGTCCTCAAGGCGAAGTGCTTGACATGATTTCTGTCAAGTACGGAAAAGATTTTGGCCTTCCAGACTACGAAGTTTGAGGCTCCGTCCAGTCTGTCCTAGTCTCTTACTTCGTGTAGTGCCATGCTGCTCTTCTACTTCCCTCCTGGAAGTTCTCGATGTGACTCCCTCCTGGAAATCCTTCTGCCGATGTCGAGAGTCCCCCTACTCTAATCGTCTGTGCAACCGCAACACTGATCCGGATTTTTTGACTAGAAACCCTTAGTAGCAACTCCCTCCTCCTTGGCCTTGCCTTGTCAGGTACTGTTCTGACTACAATACCCCACCAGCTCCACTATGCAACTTTCCCATAGCTTCCTAAACCCCAATAACATGATGGTGAGAGCCCTAGGCTCTGCGCAATCCTGGCACCAGCAACTCGGCTTCCTCAATCAACTGCGTCACAACCCTTTGGCCCTCTGTGTGGCTCTGCATGAGCCTCCCTTTGTCTCCCTTGGCCTCTGCGATGTCTCTTCCTAACTCACCTTTGATGACGCAGTCACTGTGTCACCCTTCCCTAGTTGCTGCGCTGCTAGGAACAAAGTTTGTCACTTGGGACAACTGTTTTTTGCTGTTATTGCTCCGCTCGGCTGATGTCCTCAGTTCTCTTGTGATCTGCAACCACCCTCTGATACCACGTTGAAGTTTCTAAGTCTACCAGTTAGAAACCCTCCATGAACTTTACTGATTTATTCCTACCTACTTGTTCCGTTACTTAACAAGTTATTTACAATGTAAATACTGAAAATAAACACTAGTGCATGCTCAACAAATTACAGATCATCAATTGAAGGTAACATAAACAAGCACACAAAATGACACTGTTATTTTTGGACCAATGTCCTCGGAAAAACCCAATGTGGGAAAACCGGTGCAGCGATTTGAGGGATTTGAGATTTCTTATTAAGCAATTTCAGAGTACAATCTGGGTGCCAAATCCGGCTTACCCAGCAGAGAATTCCCTTGGCAGTAGTACCTCTCAGTCTAAGACAAATGTCTTGGTTGAAACCCCAGATAAACCCTCTGGCCGCTCCTCAGCTCCAATCTGCCCCAGAAACCCCAATGTGAGCCTCTCTCTACCCTGTGCTAGCCCTGCGTCACCCTGAATGGGTTTGTGTCAGCCTCAGGAGGCCCTGCGTCAGCCTTCTGGCCCTCTGCGTCAGCAACGGCAGCCTCTCTGAAGCACTACACAACTCTTGGCTGCCTTTGTGTGGCCGTGCGTGAGCCCTGGATGCTACTGCGTCACTCTCTCTGGCTCCTATGCTGATCTCCCGACACTTTCTCTGCCTCTCTGTGTCTCTGTACTCACTGCCCCTCAGCTGCAACTCTGATCACTGATTCTATCTCTCTTAGCAAACCCCTCTCTAGAGAATAGAATGACTGATCATTTGGTGTGCACTCAAGTGACCCTGAAGCTTCCTCTTATACTTTTCTCGTTGACATATCAATGACCGAGATTAATATCCTAATCAACAACTAAGATTAGATCTGGCTTGATCCATGTCTTTGGACCATTCTAACACAGTTTTATATTAATGCACGTTAATATTTTAATTTCCCTAAGTTTAGACTTAGGGACTCCATTAAAAATATTAATTATTTTAATATTTCTCAAACTGTTTAGAATCTGCCAAAACCCTTTCTGGGTATTGGAGATCTCATGTGCCCCAACCTTTCCACCAAATTTCATGGCTAGAGCACATCTGATGCTACCCCAAATCAACATTTAGATTAATACCCATTAATTATTTTAATTTCCTAAGTTTAGACTTAGGGACCCATTAAAAATAATTAATTATTTTATTAAAACTATTTCTGGGTGGAATTTCCCAAAACGCTTTCTAGGTTCTTTGGAATACATGTGCCTAAGCCTCCCTACAAAATTTGAGGCTTAGAGCACATTCGAAGCTACTAGAAATCAACACTCCCTCTTAGCGAGGAATGTGCTCTAGCAATGCCTCCCACTGAAGCATCACACTGACTTCATAACATCGTCCTATATGCTTTTGATGTTTGACATGCTATCCACCAACTACTGTGCTGCTGTTGCTGACACTGCCACTGTCAACATTGCATCCGTACTACAACTCCTTCTCAAGTGCTGCATGTGTGCTGCTGCTAGCATTGCCATTGCTAACTCTGCATCTGCACTTCAACTTCAACTACAAAAAAGGCAATTGAAAAACATCCCAAAATCTGAACAAGTGTTCAACATAGATGCATCTCGATGCTGAAGATTTGACCGCTGCTAGTCCCATGCTATCCCTTTGAAGCCACTGCGTTGCTGCTGCTACTATACTATGCCTCCCTGCACTGCTCTTAGAATTGGCATTCTAACCACTGCATCTGTCACTCCAACACTCCTTTGCATCAACTGATACTCCTCCAGCCTGCTACCTTTGACTTTGGGCTCCCATAGCAAGGCTGTGATCCAAGAGGTGGGCTCCTCCAGGATCCTGCCCAACTGTAGTCCTTTCGAACTACAACTCTAAATCAGCCCACCTCCCTTCTGGAGGTATCTCGACTGTCATGGCAAATTCCTCCTCCTCGATCTTCATGGGTTCAACTTTTAGATCATGCTTCTCATCTTTGTCCTTCTTTCTGAGAGGACACTGTGTTGCATCGTGACCCATTTCACCACACTTGAAGCACTTTATCTTCTAGACGTCCTTCTTCTGCCTCCACTGCTCCTATTGCTCCTTGGATGCAAGGGCTGTATTTTCCTCCTCCTCGTTGGGCCTCGACCGACTGCTGTTGCTTCTATCAAGTTTACACTTGACTAGATCTTTCCTTAGCTCTTCCTGCTTGAGAGCTGCCCACATTCCATCCCAGTCTGGGAAAGTTGCCCTACCCAGGATGCTCTGGACAACGACTTGCCACTCTTCTGACACTGAATTTAGAGCCAGTCTCACCATCTCAAAACCTTGAGGTGTAGACTCCACAGCTGCTAACTCATCCTGGGTCTCTTAAAGCTTCGTGAGGAACGAATCAATGTGCTCCCCCTTCTGCATCTTATGCAGATCTCAGGTTTTTGCTCTAAGTACATCTTCCGCTGCTTGGAAGATCATGATACAGTGTCGCCAGAGCATCCCACATTTCCTTGGCAGTATCTCTGCCAACGATGTGACTGACTATCTGATCCTTCACTCCGTCAAGGATCATCTGCTTGGTCTTTGCCATCTCTCCCTTGTACTTCTTGAGCAGATCTGGATTCGCAGGCTCAGCCACCACGCTGTCAACGTAGACTTTGAGAAAATGTTCATCTAGAAGGCATGACATCCTCGCCTTCCAGATAACATAGTTGGATGCGCCATCCAACCCGTCCTGATTAGTCAGTCCATTGGCTGTCATCTCTACCACGGAAATTTTGAACTGCTCCTCTCTGTTTCTTATTGATGCTACTCAACCAATGAGAAAACGAACTTTTTGGTGGGAAGTCTAACGAGGAAAAATTCCCTCACTGTGCTTCTTCTCTTTCTTCTGACAATTTCTGCCCAACAAACTGCTTGCAGAAAATTGTGTCCCACCAACTCTTTCCTCAATGCTGAGGCTTTGCGCTGCTCTCTCTGGCATGACAAAATTTCGTTCTGGAAGCTCTCTTTCGACTCACTTAGAGAGAGACTTTCCCCGAAAATTTAGCCCTCCTGGCTTGGACTGTGCAATCCCTCTGGGGATTCGAATTGTTGCCTCCTGTAGCTATTTAATCTCCTTCTCTGCTCAACGTTGGTTTCTTTGGCTCTACTCTTCTTGTTTCACTTGCAGCTCTAATACCATGTGAAAATTCCTAAGCCTGGAATCCCTACTGCAATGACTGATTAAACTTCTCCTATTTGTTAATTACTGAACAAATTATTTACTGCTTCCTACAACAAATATCAAAGCTAATACACTGTTGTCTTCACTTAATTAAATTATATGTGGAAACAATAAACTAAGAAAGAAAGAAAATTCAACACAATACACCATTATTTTTGGATAAATGTCCCAAGAAACACCCAATGTGGGAAAACCAATGCAGTAGCTTTGAGGGTTTTTATTATTAAGCAAAAGTTATATTTGAATACAAGCTTGGATGCCTTGCTGGCAATCCAGTACAAAGAATATCACTCGACAT
Source organism: Pinus taeda (assembly GCA_000404065.3). Classification (NCBI taxonomy): domain Eukaryota; kingdom Viridiplantae; phylum Streptophyta; class Pinopsida; order Pinales; family Pinaceae; genus Pinus; species Pinus taeda. The sequence goes on along the minus strand of APFE030816894.1, from coordinate 106,012 downwards.
AAGAAATTAGTGAGATTACCTCACTCCACATTGCTGTTGAAGGAAGTGTAACTAGGTTTGGTCTTCATAAATGTACTTTTGATATTTGTATTTATTCAAGAAAAAGAAATATTATTTTTATGATATATGTCAATGAGTTTCTTGCTCATTGAAATAGGTCTAGCACAAGTTAAAGTGCTATAGGTGAGTCAAATAGTCAAAAGAAAAGGTTGAAGACCTTAAGGGCATGTTACACCTTGTATGTTTATGTATTAGAGTCAAGAGAATACCTCCAAGCAAAGGTAACTAGTCTCCTCCATGCAATGACACCTACAAAGAAGCAATTCGTAATTAGGTATGTAAAGTCGGCGTAAGTGAGGGACAATCCTATATATATAGAGGCTGTCCACTCCTCTAAGTACAACGTAATCTACCTCTGAAATTAGTGAAGAAGAAGAACCAAGAAAGGGTGAAGAAAGTCGAAATACAAGGAGCCTCTAGTGCAGCGAAGGAGCGACACAAACCAAAGTTTATAGGGTTGTTCTAGGAGGATACACAGTCACACGTCCGAGAAAAGAAGGGCAGTCTGCGATATAACAACAACAAGATCACAATAATATATTCGTTCTTGTTTGGGCTAGTAACTTAGGCCTATAGGGCCTCCTACCTAAGCGAAGAAGAGACTCTCACAAGCAAAGAAGAAAGGAGTCAAAACCTAAGGGAAACCTCCCACACGTGCGAAAAACTAGGGCTGCTGTGCTGTCACATCAAGTCTGCAACCTCACATCAAGAAGGAGCTTTGTTGGTTAAGAGAAGGCATCATCTTATGTGAAAGAGTTCACTAAAGATCAAGGAGAAATATCTCTTCTAGAAGTAAGCAAAAGAAGGTCTATTACCAATTGCCGAAGGAAGTAGGAGGATGAAGTGCTGGAAGAAGTAGGACAAAGTGCCGGGAAACAAAGTCTAGGAAGAAGGAAGTATTGGACTTGTGCTTGGAGGATATTCTTGTCAGGGGTCTAGGGTTTGGCATTGATCAAGAAGAAGCTTCAATAAGAGAAACTTACTAAAGGGTTTTCCTCTCAAGAGAAGAGAGGTTTTGGCCCTGGTAGAGAGCCAACATCTTGTGTTCATGTTTTATGTTTTGATAGCAGTTTGATGAAGCGCACACACATGCATTAATAAGCAAAGAAGAAGATTAAAGCTAACAAGAAAAGTAAAAAGACATCACAAATTCTTATCTAGCCCCGAAGAATCATTCTATACCTGATTGCCCTAGATTCTTCAACAAGTCTCGACTGATCTGGCAGGTGAACTAATGAGTCCTCGACTACTTCTGCGTTGCCCCTACGTAGTCACTGTGTGGGCTTGTGTCATTGCCTCTAGGAATTGCGTCACCTCCTCCACTGAATTGATTTGCTCGCAGAAACCTCGACCTTAACCCTGTTGGATTAGGAGGCTTAGAACGTCAAACTCCCAGCAAATTCGGACTTCTGCTCCTAAAGCTCTGCGCTGCTCTGCGTGAGCTCTTCTTGGCTCTGCATCGCCCTCTTTGGCCATTGGGTTGCCTCTTCTGTGTCTTCCTTTGCCTCTCTGCTGAGTATTCTTGGTTCTGGAGAAGATTCTCCAACCAAAACTCTCTTTGCCCTTCTCTGTGTGATCACCATGAAATTACTACGCTGCCCTACCTCAGGAATTCGATCTAACTGATTAACTCTCTGCGTGCTTTCCAAATAACCCTCAAGCCTCCTTAAATAATCTTGTCATTGACATTGAACGACCCAAATTAGAAGCTAATCAATGGCTAAGATCATTTTGACTTGATCCTCGTCTTCTTCTAGAAGTTACACCCACAATGAGGTTAATACCCATTAATTATTTTAATTTCCTAAGTTTAGACTTAGGGACCCATTAAAAATAATTAATTATTTTAATAAAACTGTTTCTGGGTGGAATTTCTCAAAATGTTTTATGGGTTCTTTGGAATACATGTGCCCAAGCCTTCTTGCAAAATTTGAGGCTTAGAGCACATCCAATGCTACCACAAATCAACATGAAACCCATACTCCAGAATAAAATATATTTCCTTTTTCTTTCTTTATAAAGAATATACAATGTCATGATTTACAACGAGGTCATTATGAAGACCGAAACTAGTTACAATTTTCAACAGGATGAAGAGGGTGGATGATTGATATTCCTCTCGTAGAAATCCTAGTAACTTCTCTATGTAGGATATTTTAAGGTCAAAGGTTGCATAAACCAAGTTCATTCGATGGATTCTTGCAAGACAAATTTTACATACTGCAAAGAATAAAGTTTTCAAGAAAATATATTGCACTTTTTTAATATGGCACACATAGAAACCCTAATTTCAGAAATATATCTTGCAAAATGGAAGAAGATGGCAATAAAATTACACAATTCCAAAAAGAATCACTTGAATCTATCCCAAAATTCTCTCCATGCTAACATCTTTCTCCCAAGACAATTCACTCAAAAAAATATCACATTACGATGTACGTCCAAGAAGAAAGACAAGAGCTGGTGCACACTTCTTTAGAGAGGAAGTGAGTGAATGGTGATGACTCATAATGAAAGTGACTCCCCTCCATGTAGAAAATTTTGCAAGTCTGCGAGCCCCAACTTAGTTTCAAGTTTTAAGTATATGGTTTAATGCCCTCACCCCAAATAGTTCGCTGATACAACTTTATGCAAGTTTTCTTGAAACATTTAGGAATTCTCTACTATTTTCTTTCCAATTGATATGTAAATAAATACAAGTAAGCGCACAATTTTTTTTACACACTGATTTTTGTCTAATGACCCTGGAAAAACCCACAAGGGGAAAACTAGTGAAGGAAGGATTATATTGCTTTTCATCTACTGAGAAAATTACACATCAAATAACATTTAAGGTACTTATCTCCCCTTAATTGTTGTTCCAACTTCCTTGAAATTCGTTTCAAGGCTTCAACTACAGTTTTGGAAGTTCAAGCCACAATTTTAACTCTTACATTTGGACCATTGTACAATTCAAGGCCCAAAATTTGACTTAGGTTCAGAGGAATCTTCCTTAGCTAACAATCTTCAATCTAGGGCCAAATAGTCCCTTGAATCTACCTCGAACTGTGTGTTAAAGTCTGACAAACCTCCTAGAAATATGGCCCAATTGACTGTGATATAACCAGAAAAGAGGGCTTCGAACAACCCTTATCCTCCACGAATTTTATGCTGAGAATCTCACTCATATCACCTTCGAAACATTGCAGACCTTCACCTAGAATCTTAGCCAGCTATCTCTGCTCGAAAATCTCTGTCTGCATGCCTATATTCTTCAGCTAGGAACTTGGGTTTGGAACTCCTTCCTGTATGATGTTTCTATCTCGGCTCTACAAACACAACCTCCTCTCAAGCTCTTCTTCTCACATGAGAATAATAATGAGAGAAATCCTTCCTTTTCCCTTTTTGTCTTCTAGAATGAGAACCCTAACCCTTGAAACCTAATGGTTGAGATTAAATATCGACTCATTAGATCAAAGGTGGAGATCATTCCTTCTCTTGACCCCTTCTCTCATGTGGTCCCCCTCAATTAATGAGTCTCTTAGTTATTTGTAATGTTTTGTACCATGTCCACTTTTTCTCTTATAAATTTAATTTTAAAACATAAAAGTCACTTTAATATTAAAAGGTGTAATTTGTACTTTTCTCATAAAGTCACTTTAATATTAAAAGGTATAATTTGTACTTTTCTCATAAAGTCACTTTATAACACTAGTGACATTAATAAATGAAAGTGCATAGTAGATGACCCATAAAAAAGTAACTTTGCTCCATGACATTAATAAAACTCATAATGTCACATGGAGATGTCACGATCAATCCTTTTAGTTATCAGATGTTGATTTCCTTTTCTATGCGAGTATAGTTGCATCTTTCACGATCTCTCC
>APFE030816894.1:86302-100979 GCA_000404065.3 Pinus taeda | reverse complement strand
AAGTGACACCGTTGTTTTTGGACTAATGTCCCCGGAAAAAGCCAATGCGGGAAAACCGGTGCAACTATCTGAGGGTTTGATTTATTGAGCAGTTTCAAAATGCAATATGGGTGCCAAATCTGGCTCACCCAACAAAGAAAAATCTCGACAGTAGTACCTCTCTACTCGGAAGCAGATATTCCGGCTGAAAACCCGGATAAACACTCCGACAACTCCACAACTCCAATCTGCCCCACGAAACCCCAACGTTAGCCTCTAGGGACTACATCAGCGCTTTCTGACCCAGCATTAGCCCAGACTCACTCTGGCTTGGCTTGCGTCAGCCTCTGGAGGCACTGCGTCAGTCCTTTGGCCCTCTGCGTCATTCACGCTGGCCCTCTGAGGCACTGCACAACTCCTCGTTGCCTCTGCGTGAGCCCTGGATGGCTTTGCGTGAACCCTTGGCTGGTTCTGTGTCCCTCTCTCTGGCTACTGCGCTGATCCTCCTGGTGCTATCTCTACCTCTCTGCTTCTGTATTCACTGCCCCTCAATTGCAACTCTGATCACTCTCTCAACTTTCTCAGCAAACCTAACCCTAGAAAGTCGAAACCTTGATAAGCTCTGTGTATTCTCCAAATGACCCTCAAGCCTCCTCTTACTTTTCTCGTTGACAAATCAACGACCGAGATTAAGTCCCTAATCAACGACTAAGATTAGATCTGGCTTGATCCATGACTTTTGGACCATTCTAACGCAATTTTATATTAATTCACATTAATATTTTATTTTCCCTAAGTTTAGACTTAGGGACTCCATTAAAAATATTAATTATTTTAATATCTCCCAAACTGTTTAGAATCGGCCCAAACCCTTTCTGGGTATTGGAGATCTCATGTGCTTTAGCCTCTTCACCAATTTTTTTGGCTAGAGCACATTTGATGCTACCCCAAATCAACACTCCTTGGCGAGGACTGTGCTCTAGCAATACTCCTCATTGAGTATCACCCTGATCATCCGCCATCGGTCCCTGTGCTGATGCTAGGCCCGCTGCCCATCATCTGTAATGCTGCATCCGGTACTGCTACCCATGGCCCTGCCACTGCCACAACTGCATTTGTACTGCAACTCCCTTTGATCCTGTTGCATCATGTTGCCCATAGCACTGTCACTACTGGAACCCAGTTACTGAGAAGTAAGTAACTGATCTTCCAACTCTAACATCTCTGTCAGGCTAGAGACATCCATGATGTTGAAGCTCCCTCTTTCGCTGACAAGTGCTCCCTCTCTGACCTCTGCACTGTTGCAACTATTCCATGCATCTCGCACTATTACACACTTCTCTGTGCCATCTTGCACTGGTGCAACACTCCCGTGCTTCTCGCACTATTACCTCACTTTGTCCTGGGAATCCTGCACTGTAGCTCCCTATGTCGCTCCATCCGTACCCGTCTCTACTGACATCCGCTAGTACTGCTACTCCTCTTTGGGGCTCCCGTAGCAAGATCTAATCCAAGAGGCTGGGTACCTCGAGGATCCTACCCCTCATCGCCCGTAGTCCGTTTGACTACAGCTCAATGTCTCCCCACTTCCACTCAAGTGGTGTGCGTGCACTCATGGCACAGTGATCGTCTGTCTCCACTTCCTTCTCTGCCCTTGCTGGCTCAACCTTGGTCTTAGAGGCCTCTTCCTTGCTTTTCTTCCTTGGACACTAGGTTGCATAGTGACCCAGCTCCCCACAGTGGAAGCATTTGACCTTGGAGAGGTCCTTCCGTTTCTCCTGCTTTTCCTCAAATGCTTGGGCAACATGCACCTCCTCCTCCTTCTTGATTCTGATCCCCTTGCCGTTGCTTCTTGCCTTGCTCAGCGTTCTGATCTCTTCTTAGCGAAGAGCCGCCCACATTTCCTCCCAATCTGGAAAGGTTTCCTTGCCCAATATGCTTTGGACAAACACCTCCCAGTCTTCTGAGACTGCGTTCAAGGCTGTTCTCACCATCAATTCTTGATCCAGCGTGGCTCCTATGGAAGTCAGCTGATCCCAGACCTCCTTCAATCGATCGAGGAAAGGGTCGATTTGTTCTCCTTTCTGCATTTGGTATGATCGCAACTGATTTTCTAGTAACATCCTTCTCTGCACAAAATTATGTTGGTACAATTTCTTTAGGGCCTCCCACATCTCACTTGCCATGTCCTTTTCGGCAATATGTGGTACTACATGGTCCTTGAACCCGTCAAGAATGATGCTCTTAGCCCTCGCCGTTGCCTCCTCGTACTTGTCCTTATCAGCTAGGTCAACTGGGATAGCTATCGTCGTCAAGGCAGAGTGCTTGACACGATTCCTGTCTAGAACGGATAGGATTCTGGCCTTCTAGACTACAAAATTTGAGGCTCTGTCCAGTTTGTCCTGGTCTCATACCCCATTCACTTGCATCTCGCTGCTCCTCTACTTCCCTCCTACAAGTTCTTGGTGTGACTCCCTCTGAGCCTCGATTTCCCTCCTGGAAACCCTTCTGCCAATGTCGAATGCCCTCACTCCAATCATTAGTGCAACTGCACCATTGATTCAGATTTCTCAGCTAGAAATCCTTGGTAGCAACTCCCTCCTCCTTGGCCTTGCCCTGCCAGGTACTGTTTTGACTATAGTACCCCACCAGCGCCACTCTACAACTTACCCGCAGCCTCCTAAGCCCCAACAAATTGAAGGTTAGAGCTCCTAGGCTCTGCGCAATCCTGGCACCGGCAAATCAGCGTTTTCAGCTAATTGTGTTAGCCCCCCTAGCCTATGCGTGGCTCTGCGTGAACCTGTCTTTGCCTCCCTTAGCCTCTGCGCTGCCTTTTCTTGGCTCGAACTTGATGACGCAAGCACTGCGTCAACCCCTTCCTTGCTGCTTCTCTACTAGGAACAACTTCTGTCACTAGGGACAACTGTTTTCTGCTGTTGCTGCTTTGCTCGGCTGATGTCCTTAGTTCTCCTGTGATCTACAACCACGCTTTGATACCATGTTGGAATTTCTAAGTCTATCTATTAGAAACCCTTCATGTACTTTATTGATTTATTCCTACCTACTTGTTCTGTTAATTAACAAGTTATTTAGCATGTAAATACTGGAAATAAATACAAGTACATGCTCAACACATTACAGATCATCAACTGAAGGAAACAGAAATAAGCACACAAGTGACACCGTTGTTTTTGGACTAATGTCCCTGGAAAAACCCAATGTGGGAAAACTGGTGCAACGATTTGAGGGTTTGATTTATTAAGCAGTTTCAGAATACAATTTGGGTGCCAAAGCCGGCTAACCTAACAGAGAAAAATCTCGGTAGTAGTACCTTTCTACTCGGAAGCAGATATTCCGGTTGAAACCCCAGATAAACACTCCGACAACTCCACAGCTCCAATCTGCCCCACGAAACCCCATCGTTAGCCCCTAGGGACTACGTCAGCTCTTTCTGGCCCAACATTAGCCTAGACTCACTCTGGCTTGGCTTGCGTCAGCCTCTGGAGGCGCTGCGTTAGTCCTCTGGCCCGCTGCATCACCCATGTTGGCCCTTTGAGGCATTGCACAGCTCCTCGCTGCCTCTGCATGAGCCCTGGATGGCTCTGCGTGAACCCTTGGCTGGTTCTGCGTCCCTTTCTCTGGCTACCGCGCTGATCCTCCCGGTGCTATCTCTACCTGTTTGCTTTTGTATTCACTGCCCCTCAATTGCAACTCTGATCACTCTCTCAACTTTCTCAGCAAACCCAACCCTAGAAAGTCGAAATCTTGATCAGCTCTGTGTATTCTCCAAGTGACTCTCAAGCGTCCTCTTACTTTTCTCGTTGACAAATCAACGACCGAGATTAAGTCCCTAATCAACGACTAAGATTAGATCTGGCTTGATTCATGACTTTTGGACCATTCTAACACAATTTTATATTAATTCACATTAATATTTTATTTTCCCCAAGTTTAGATTTAGGTTTAATATCTCCCAAACTGTTTAGAATCGGCCCAAATCCTTTCTGGGTATTGGAGATCTCATGTGCCTTAGCCTCTCCACCAATTTTCATGGCTAGAGCACATCTGATGCTACCCCAAATCAACAACTCACCCAACAGTTGTGTCTTTTCGCATATGAGAACAACTATATACTGGCATGCGTCCTCCTCCAATTGAACAAGCAATTCAGTGCTTCTCTGTGACAAGTTCTGAGGCAGAAAGAGATGCGAATTTCAGAGATTACATCTCTGTGAAGGAGTGCGAGGTCCTGATATTATACATCTGAAGTGAAGTGTGAGTTTTCTATAAAGGTTGATCTGAAAGGTTGCGAGCTTTCTTGTGGTAGATAATGTGAGCCTTCCTGTGACAGAAGGTGATAGATGATGTAAGATGAAGGCATGATTCTCGTGACAGATGACTCAAGATAAGAGTGAGTCTCCCTGTGGCATATGAGCTGAAGTTGGTTCAAATTACTGTGACTAATATTGATGAATTTGGAGGGCTTGACTTGGTTTCTTGGAGGTTGGATTTGAGTTTTGGATTTCTCATTTTGATCTGATTCTATAAGAAGAGATTTTTCTGGGTTTCCCCCATGGGGGGTTTTGGCCTTGGCATGTAGAGCCTACATCTTGTGTTCTCCGTTATTGTGATCTTCTTGATTTATATTTTTGGCAATTGCTTGATGAAATAAGAGAACATAATAATAATATTGAAGCCAACAAATTCACAAGTAATTGCTATGACAGAGAAATCAACCCTAATTCATTAGCCCACTGATTTCTCAACACTGCAGATTCTGGGCAGTTTCTGGGAAGCCAAATTTTGGCCTAGTCAGATGATAGATCAGGGAAGACAGTTTGTTGGGAGGAAGATTGACTTGACAAGAGGGCAGTTTGACCATTGTATTGTTGGTCAGTTTGACCATCATATTTGACTAGCAGAATTAGGTGTATCTCTTGTTGAACTGAAGAATTTATTTAAAGAAAAGGCTGCTGGGTTTTTCTCCAAGTGGTTTTTCCTAGGGTAAATCTTGTGTTATTTTTATGCATTGTGATCTCTATTGTCCTTTGTGCATTTATGGTTGAATTTCTGAAGTGTAATTGCTTAATGATAAACTGGAAGTGCTAAAAGAATATCTACATCATTAGAAGTAATTATCAATTTTTTCAGAAATTATTGCTTGTATCTATTGCACTTGAAAAGTCAACACAACTGGGCTCCATCATCATGGCCTTGAGGAGTTGACATATGCTAAAGAACTTGCAATATTATAAGTGCCATCCTGAAAGGTCTGCGACAACAGAGTCAAAGTTGAACAAAAGGCATTGATATATAGATCTTCGTTGAAGTATAGCGAGTTCACTTTAACATCCAAGTTCAAAATACACCATTTATTAAATGCATCCTTGTTGGGAATTTTGTTCAGGAGAAACAAAACACCCCCTTGTGTTCAAGATTCTGGCTTTCTTGTCTCTATTCCTTATTTTTGTTGATGTAAAAATTAGGACCCTGTTCTAGGTTAGATAGAGCTGTACTATTCTTAACTAGGGCTTCATTGGAAGGCTTGCATATGGTATTAGAGAGCATTTGAGACATACCTGCACCAAGATTGGCTTGTTGCAGACTGATTGGATTGCCTACATATTTTGATGCAGCTGTAGGCAACAATTCACTTAAATAATCCTTCGCTTGTGGCTTCAGATGAACAAACTGAGAATCCTCACCATGGGTCTCTGTATTCAGATTGCAATTCACCATGTGGCATGAATCCATCCTGCATGACCTCTTCTATTATTGTCTGAAGTGCATTAGTGTCAGATAGTAGAATATCTAGGCAGTTCAGGGTAGAATCGTTACTGACTAAAGGACATTCTTATTCACACCTGGGAAAGAGCCAAATCGGGGCATTTGCTGGTGTAGAGTACCTTATCGTGGAGTAACTCTTGATCAGCAGAAAGTGAGCTATCCAACACTAAATACAGACAGGCATTCAGAGTCAAATGAGCTTTTAAGGATCAAATTACACTGTTGTTTGAATCATCTCCATTTAATGATATAAACTTCTTGTTTAGACTATGCGTACTGGATTTGCTCCTTCTAGTGTAAACCTGTCTTTTACATAGAGTGTGTTTAGTGCTGATCGATCCTGATCAAATATCAGATTGCCAGCTTTGGGTGATTGGGGTGAGGGGTCTTGATGGGCATGGTGGTCAATCTTCTCCTTGGTCACTTCTCTTTCTGTCCTCTTTGATCTTCTGTTTTTTGCAACTCTATGCCATTTTTTTGTTTTTATGTCTGCACGTGAAGAGGACAGTGATTCATTTGTAGTTAGGAAGATGATTCTTTATCCTTTTGTCATTTATTGTCTAGTTTTCCTCTTGTGGAGGCTTTTTCTTCTGTTCTTGTTTTCACTTTGCTTTTGTTCATTTCTAGGTTGTGTACAAGTTGAAAAGTTGATGGTGCACTATGTGTAGTTTAGACTTTTGAAGCTCTCTTTACCTTGCTTAGGTAGATAGATGATGATCACGCCAGTCCCCTTCACGACTACTTCGCCTTAGCATTTCCCATTATTGGGAACTGATTTCTTTAGAGCTTGGACAGTCTTAGCACTCTGAGAGTTGGGGAATGGAATTCAGGAAAAAAGAACTGATATTGCTAAGAAAACAACACTACTGCTTTGGGTGCACCAGTTACCTTGTTGCAAGGGATGAAGATTGACATTTTAGAAAATCTGCAAACCACTACAAAGGGGCAATTATGTCTGACTGAAAAGAGAATTACTGATAAGATCTATGGAGACCAGCTCCCAAGGTCTGGAAGGCATTAGAAAGGGTTGATACAATTCAAGTTTCTGGTTGGTAGTTTTCAACAATTTTAAGTTTTCCTGGCACGGCAATTAGAAATTCCTTTGTAAATGTTGGAGAGTTCTACACAAACCAAAATGTCCACCACAAGAGGCATATTGCTCCCTCTCGAAGCAACTATTGGTATGCAGTCCTTTTGAATGGTAGTGCAGAAGATTTTGCTGGCTAACCAAGGTAGGTTGTTGCAAAGAAGCAGGGAAAATTTCAAGGATAGAGATTTATCTTCAAGTTTAGAAATCTTGGCTAATATTACAAGTCCCTAATATGCTAACTGTAAAATCCTTGGCGATATTTTGTAAAAATATTAAATTTTCTAATTATTTTAAATAGGTTCTATAGAATTTTGGCGATTTTTAAGGTAAAATAATTTTATGCTATAAAATTTGGGCGATTCAGTTTTAGAAAAAAAGGAAATTCACGAATATGTTTTTTTGAAAAAGGATGGAAAATTATCCCACCTGCGAATATTAGCCCCTAAAATTTTCCCTGCAAAGAAGAGACAGTAGATGTGAGGTGTGGCAGACTAAGAATCTTTCCATTTGTCATAAATACAATGTCTAGCATCGAGAATGCTGACTAAGGTGTGAATTGGGGGTGGCTTTGCTAGTGTTTTCCTTCTTGTACTTAATCTCTAGCTAAAGTTGCAAGCCTGATTCATATGGCAACTTATGTGTGGAGGAACTGTAATAGTTAGTAATTTGTATGCCTAACTCTCTCTTTGACAAGTAAGAAATGTCTCCAATAAGTGCTTGAACCAGTGTATAAATTCTTTATTATATTTAACATAATTCAACCTAGTTTGAGAAAAATGTTTCAGAATCTAAGTTGCATGGTGCCATGGATACAGTGACAGTTACAGATATGGATACAGTATTTGAAATGGAAAAGGCACATTTTTAGAAATTTTTGGATTTTTGACATGATGCCTCCGGAATATGGCTGGCATATATGAAAACCAGTGTTTTAAGAAACGGCCGGGTCAACTCCAACCCGGCCGAGTTGGTCCGGGTCATAGGCCTGGGCAGCGAAACGGTGGCCAACCCGGTTCGGACGGCCGAGTCAGCAATGACTCGGCCGAGTCATTGCTGACTCGGCCGAAACCGACCGAGTCTGCAATAAAATGGCCGGGTAGCTGGGGAACGGAAACCGGACGCAAAGCGGACTGTTTAACTTGTTTTTTGGGGATTTGGAGGCCATTTTTGTCTGTTTCATAAAGATTTACGATATCAACCTCAAATCAACAAACTGGTAGCTCAGATCTGTAACAAGTGCATCCTTAATTAATCATATCTTGCAATAGGTACATCTTTAATTCATCGCATCTTGGAAATCTGAAGTAAATATTCTCTGTATCAGCAAAAATAATTGCAGTTTTGTGACTTCAATCTACCAATTTTGATCACAAGGAACCTTTAGAGGCAGCAATAAATACTTGAATTTGAAAGTCTCATTTAAAAACTAGCAAACCTGAAAAAGAAAGAAAAATCTTCCAGACAGTATGCCAAACTCTTCTAATCTAACCTCATTCATTGAATGGTGTGGTAATTGGAAAGGCCATTTTTGCCTGTTTCATAAAGCTTTACAATATCAACCTCAAATCAACAAACTGGTAACTCAGATCCGTAGCAGCTATATCTTTAATTAATCATATCTTGCAACAGGTATATCCTTAATTCATCGCGTCTTGCAACAGGTATATCCTTAATTCATCGTATCTTGCAAATCTGAAGTAAATGTTCTCTGTAATACTGTATCAGCAAAAATAATTGCAGTTTTGTGACTTCAATCTATCAATTTTAATGAGGAACATTCGGAGGCAGCAATGAATACTTGAATTTGAAAGTCTCCTTTAAAAACTAGCAAACCTGAAAATAATGAGAAAAATCTTCCAGACAGTATGCCAAACTCTTCTAATCTAACCTCATTCATTGAATGGTGTGGTAATTGGAAAGGTCAAAAGAATATGGAAACATGAATGAAAATCTTTAAAATTATGTTTAAAATCTTCAAAATTATGTTTTTTTATTAAAAAACTAAATATTTAATGTATTTTTTACAACGACCGAGTCATTGAAAACGAGCCGGCCGAGTCATTACCGTTTCGGAGTCGGAGTCGGAGTCATTGCTCGGCCGAGTCGGAGTCGGAGTCGGAGTTTTAAAACATTGATGAAAACTTATAATAATCTATATATACAAAAAAATTACTACATTTGACAACACAAAATTCAAAATACCATTTATGAATTTGGATATGATACATCTAGATACTGCATATATAAAATTCATCATATCTAAGATTGATGTACATAAACAATTTGCCCATACAATGAATGTATAAAATATATATAATATATGTATATTTAATTTATAATTTCCATATATAAATCATATAAATTTGTAGACGTGCTCAGAGAAGCGAGGTTCTCTACAGCCTGGGTGGGGATACATGTGTCTTGAATCTAAATGCGTGTGTGTAAAAGCACTAAAAAAGACTGATCTTGTTATCTCTTGCTGCATTTAAAAGCTAATTATAAAAGCTAGCATAGATCCATTTGAACCCCATATTTATTTATTGCCGAGAGGGATTTGTGCTAATTATTACATATTAGACATGGATACAAATGCACCTCACATTATACCCAGGAGAAGAAGAAATCAGTCCACAGGGGACAAGATACTCCTTGCAGTTAATAAATTCAGCAAACAATGAAGACCCATAATGATGAAGTCAGTCCACAATGATGTAAATACTAAAACCACCTTCAAGATGCCCTAGCTGTATTCAAGTAACATGCAAATTGTATGTGGGGGTATCATGCTTGATATGGATACAGACAGAGATGGAAGAGGAATTGGGTAACTTCGTTCAAAATGATAAGCAACTTGATGTTTCTCTGTGTAAGAACAACTCCCAAAGAAAATTAGGTGGTATCCATCTCTTTCTGAAATGGTTGTGGTAAGTCGAGAAAAACAGGCACTGGAGCAGTGCTCAGAGCATGCTTAAGCTGTCTAAAAGCAAGGTTGGAAGTCCAGAGCCAAATTTAAAGTTGAAACAGTTCAAGAAATCACAAAGGGATGGTTCACGGGAGCATTTTTATCGAACTATGCAATGTTTTAATGTTTATAGGCAATATGTGAGGCTGCATTTATGGGCTAACCTCTTACAGAAGTACATATGTACATTCAGTTACTAAAGGAATGTTTTTGCAGTGAAAAATAATTATGTTGTTTATTGACTTACATTTAAGACATAAATATTTGACATTTGTCATTTACTGCTACTGTACTGCTAACATAAATTCCTATTGCATATGATGTTACATGGTATGTTTCATCAATTTAGTTAGAAACTTTTCGCACTTTTAGTTTAAAATTTAATTGTGGTTTATTTTCCTATATGTCAGGTGGAGCAGTTGCATAAAATTTTCAAGCTTTGTGGTTCTCCATCAGAAGAATATTGGAAAAAATCGAAATTGCCACATGCAACCATTTTCAAACCACAACAACCATATAAACGATGTATAAAAGAGACTTTCAAAGATTTCCCACCCTCATCCTTATCACTCATTGAAACTCTTCTTGCAATTGATCCAGCTGATCGTGGTACTGCCTCTGCAGCACTGAAGAGTGAAGTAAGTAGTTTCCTGCTACCTTAGTTCTGCAATAGTTTGAGATTGATTTAGTTTTATTCCTACATTATCAGACAAATTACAGTATTGCTTATTCATATTTTATCATGTTTGTTGTATATCGACTTTCTTTTGTCTTGAGCATTCTTTTAATGTTTTCTGCATGTCAAGTCAAAGGAAAGGTTTTCCATTATATGTGTAACATTATGTTTAGGCTGATTTGTTATTGATTTGTGTCTTTAGGTATTAAGAATATTGTTTAATCAATTTGTAGACTGTTTCCTACTTAAAATTCTCATGTTAGAACTTAGAAAGTTGCATTTTCACTTTCTCCTGCGTTTACACTGAATGCTTTTCTTTTTAATTCCTTTATGAAAGTGGATATTCTAGATGAAAGCTTGCTGGTTATTTCTAACGTTTTTTCTTGTAAACAGCTTACATGGCTGTAATTACATTCTACCATGATATACGTTTCTTTCGGTTTTTCACCGATGTTTTTTTTCTTCATTTAATTTTTCTTAATTCCGGGAAATACTGCTTATAGAATTCTTTTGGCTAAGCTGCTGCTATATGAGTGGCATATCTATGATGTCTAAAATGACTCAGGACTTGCACCTGGGCTCATCTGCACCCACTCTGGAGGTTTTGAACCTGGGTTGCTGTGTTAATACAAGTCCGATCACCTCGTTGCTTGATGCTAGACGACACTCCCGTGGGCTAGTTTTTCATCTACTATTGATTGGGCTGGAAAACATTGTAGCAGCAGTGCATGGGTGCATCTATCCTGCACCTTAGTGCAGGGCTATGCATCCCAACCCCATGTCCGTCGACAGGATTTGGGGTGCATAATTTTCACAAGGATATTTGAAGTTCTGTTACAAGGGCATTGCCCTCTGCGACAATTGTTATGGGAGGTGTTGGCCCAATTGTTATGGGAGTCACTGAGCCTCGTAACAGAGAATTTCCTGTTACAGAGGGACATTTTATGGGGCATATGACCTCTGTAATAGGATTGGTGGCTAAGGACCAGTTCCCAAACAGAATTAAAAGTAAAAAGTCTCTCTTACACAAGAAAGCTATAAGCAACCCTCACGTTTGTGGACCCAGCTCTTAAAATTGGGGCATCCACACACTGTTGAGTTTCTTCAAGATGTACAACCGATACAATTTTCTGCCAGATAATTATTTCCTAATGTTTTTTCACAGTATTTATGCCACTGCTATCATTGAACAATTACACTTCAAAAAAATCCTACAGTAAATGCAACAGAAACAGTGATGATCATAAAAAGACAGCCATGCACAATAGAAACAATATATTTACCGTGGGAGAAAACCCAGCAACTTTTCTTTAGGAGAAATTATTCTTCAGCAAGGTTTATAAATCAGTAATTTGTCTAAAAATCTGTGCCAAATATACAAGTCTAAATTCCAGCCAAACCTGGTCAAAATAGCAGCAAGTCAATGCTGGTCAAATGAACCAAAATAACCAAAAGTCAATGCTAGTCAAACAGTCAACATTTTGGCCCTGTGGTCAACAGCCCAAACGTGTGGCCCTCCAGTTAGCCTGTGGTCAACTGATGGGTCTATACTGTCGTCAAATGGTCAACACTGAACAGTTTGGTCAGACAAATTCAATCAACACAAGTCAAATTTGGTAAAACATATATCAAATCAACTCAGTCAAGCTTCGTTAACTTCAGTCAAACTCGGCCTCCTCACACATGTGGCTGTCCAAGAGAGATAAGATGATGATGAGATAGAAGATGAATTGATGAGATGTCATATCATCTATTTATACTTGTCAAATGGACTAAAATTATCCAAGGGACACACCCTTTAACTTGGCTGGGCGGACTTGACTTCCTTGACCAACTTGCACTCCAAAGATATTTTTTTATTTTAATTCTTTCTAGGCCAACTTGGAGACCCCTTTTGCTGTGTGGGAATACCTCCTGATGCTACAGAAAATCAACACACACAGCCTGGATGCTTAGGCTGGAAGATTGTTAATTTTCTTAGGGCTTGATTGTTCTTTGCTTTAGATAATTGCATTTCATTATTTATAACTCATTTACCCCTTTAGCATCTTTAGCATTATTAGCAATTATACAGAAAAACAATAACTTCAACATTTGCAGCTGAACATAAAGGAACAATAGAAGGAAAGCATGCACAAAGGACACCGTGATTTTGGTCAGAGATCAGGGCAAAACCCCACAAGGGGGGAAACCAATCCAAATTCTTCTTCTTCTATTAGATTTCAATAATTGTTCAGCTGAGATACAAAGTACATCAAGAGAGAGATACAACATAATAAATGACCGCCTAGGCCTGAGAGATTTAACAACATACCATTTCAGGAAGCCATTACTGTTAATCATCAAAGATATACTGGCAAGAGTCCTTCAAGGTTTCTGCCATTGATCATAGCTTATAAACATGTCAGTTAGTAGGGTCTCTCTAATATGTATATGTTTGAACTTTATTAGGCTTTCTCTTCTGGAGTACTGGAGGCAAGGTCTTAGGGATAAGATCAGTCCATGTATAACTGAATACTGATGAAAAACATAGATGCCACCGCTGCTGCAATATATATGAGTGATGCCGTGAATAAATACCATTACTGCTTTGTACTGTAATTACGCCATATGTGTAACTGAGAAGAACTGTACATATGACCGCAGGGGAACCACCAGAGGAACTGTATGAATGATGCCAATTATATCGCAGAAATGCCAATGTGAATGATGCCAATATGTAACACATTAGAGTCGTGCCATAATAGAAAGTAGTCCTGTACGTATGCATGAGATAGACATAACAGAGAGCAGTCCTGTATGTATGTGTGAGATAGTTATATATGCAAAAGACTGTAACCAAGAGCGAGACTACGTGCAATCATATCGAGGCCATATCCAATAGAGATGCAAGTGCTATATCTAATCGAGTGAAACAAAACCATATCTAATAAAGATGCGAGTCATAATGCAAACAAGTTCCGTAGATGAAAAACACGTCACTGATAACTATAGTGCGATATCATAATCTGAGAAATTTCCAATCTTCTGATGTAAGCGGGCCAAAGGAATCAAAGTAAACAGCTCATGCAAGAGAGTGTATTCCTGAGAGCATAAACCTGTAGCTTGAGAGTAAACCTGTAGTGTGAGCGAGAGTAATCCCATCAGAACTAATTTCCATTCGAATTGCTGCTATCAACGAGCCAGACCTGTGTGCCTTTTATCCGAACATGTTGAGAAATCTAGGGCATAATAGATTAGGGTTTTATAAATTTGATTTCTCTTTATCCTTGACACTTTCTTGTGATATTAGGTTAGTGCATCATTATTATTATGTTGTTCTTTTCATCATCAAGGCAAATGCCAATAAGATCACAATGCAGAGAAGAAGACACCAGAATAGGCTCCAAGCCAGGGCAAAACCCACAAGGGGAAAACCCAGAAACTCCTTAGTCCTTATAGAATCAATTCAATGAAGACTTCCAAGACCTTGACCCAAGACCAACCACCCAAAAGATAAGCCAGCCAAGCCCCAACGAGTTCTCTGAAAAAACAGATCTGAGGAAACCCTAGTTTCCTTCAACAAACATTCACGTGTGAGCTGATGGAGATGCCGAAACAGAAATTCGTTCCTCCTATTTTGCTGCTTCTTCTAGATAGCTTCGTTCCTTCTTCCTTCGTTCAGATTAGATAAAAAAGCTTGTCACTTGATGTGTGTCCCTAATTAGCTTGAACTCCTTTTATAGCCTTGCCTTCTTGAGGGCTACATTAGGCCTCTTCTAGGCCGACTTGAAGTGCTGGGCAACTTACGTTTTGGTGGGCTTCTAGACTCATCTTTTACACAATCATATTTTTCTTTCTTTGATTCTAGAGCCACAGAAGGGCTATTACATCATGACTTTGATTCTTTGACATGACTCGAGAAATCCTAAAGCACACAATGGGTGCTTGACCTACAATGAGCAAGAAACCCATCTCATAATAAAATAATTTTCTTTTTACAAATAAATATTTTATTTTCTTTCTTTTTACGAGTACAATGATGACATCATTACAATGATGAAGACTGACACTAGATACATCTTCAACAGAACAGAGCTATGACCATGAGCCATCAGAAAAGTGCCAAGAGCCATCCGAACTTGTGCAACAAACTATTCGAACTGCCATCCAACCTCAGAACATATCGTACCTTAGAACATCA
>APFE030816894.1:70105-83542 GCA_000404065.3 Pinus taeda | reverse complement strand
AGATACACCGACAGGGCACAACCTTCAGCAATGCATCAGGTACCTTTGGGAAGAACCTAGCAAAGATTGCAAGAGAAGCAGATGAGCCAGGTAAACAAAAATTTCAATTTTCAAATTCTTAATAGTTTTACTTTTTTTTTTTAAGTTTGTTAAATCGTTTATAATTTGAAAGTTAAATATAATTTGTATTTTTGTTGAGCTAACTCATTACACTCCAATGTGTTTTGCAGCACAATGGTGGGAGGCCTTTGGTGGCCATGTTCCTGAATTGCAAAGGTTTGCAATTCGTATTTTGAGTCAAACTTGCAGTGCAACTGGGTGTGAGCGAAATTGGTCTGTCTTCGAGAGGATTCACACAAAGAAGAGAAACCGTTTGGATCAAAAACGGTTAAATGATCTAGTTTATGTCCACTACAACCTTCGGCTCCGACGAAACCATTTGCTGAACAAAAGACCTGATTCAGATCCCATTGTGTTGGAAGACATTGATCCAACGTCAGATTGGGTAGTGGAGAGTTGTCCAGCAGAGTTTGATCCTGATGAGGATCTTGGTTTAGATATCGATTTGGAGACATCAGCTGCAGTTCAACATGTTCAGTTGAATGCAGATCCATCAGCCTCAGTCTCACAGCCGGCAAGGACTCCAGCTTCCTCTTCTCAGCCTGAGCCACGATAGAAGCGCAGCCGCATAGCTACTCTATCTCAGCGTGCATCTACTGGTACCACATCTACAGTTGCAGTTGGAGATGATGATGATGAGGAGGAGCCATGGGCAGGGGGCTCTGACTCTGATGATGATGATGATCCAGAGATTGATCGACATGATCTTGGCTCCTCTGGCAGTAGCTATGGCCAGTACTAGTAGTACTTTTGTTGTAGACTTGTAGTCTTGTAGAGGCCATTTCTAGCCTCCTTGGTTATGTGTTTTTTGTTTTGAGTCTTTGATCATGTATGACAGTTGACTATGTATTGCCATGGGTACCATTTTGATATAATGGATTGGTTCATGAGCCTATTTTGATCATATGTTGTCTTCCATCTATATTATAATGTTGTGTGTTTGGAAACATGAATGAAAATCTTTAAATTATGTTTAAAATCTTTAAAATTATGTTTTTTTTTAAAAAACTAAATATTTAATGTATTTTTTACAACGACCGAGTCATTGAAAACGAGCTGGCCGAGTCATTACCGTTTCGGAGTCGGAGTCGGAGTCATTGCTCGGCCGAGTCGGAGTCGGAGTCGGAGTTTTAAAACATTGATGAAAACTTATAATAATCTATATATACAAAAAAATTACTACATTTGACAACACAAAATTCAAAATACCATTTATGAATTTGGATATGATACATCTAGATACTGCATATATAAAATTCATCATATCTAAGATTGATGTACATAAACAATTTGCCCATACAATGAATGTATAATAGTTATATAACTATTTATGTTTATTATTTTAATTTCCATATATAAATCATATAAATTTGTAGACGTGCTCAGAGAAGCGAGGTTCTCTACAGCCTGGGTGGGGATACATGTGTCTTGAATCTAAATGCGTGTGTGTAAAAGCACTAAAAAAGACTGATCTTGTTATCTCTTGCTGCATTTAAAAGCTAATTATAAAAGCTAGCATAGATCCATTTGAACCCCATATTTATTTATTGCCGAGAGGGATTTGTGCTAATTATTACATATTAGACATGGATACAAATGCACCTCACATTATACCCAGGAGAAGAAGAAATCAGTCCACAGGGGACAAGATACTCCTTGCAGTTAATAAATTCAGCAAACAATGAAGACCCATAATGATGAAGTCAGTCCACAATGATGTAAATACTAAAACCACCTTCAAGATGCCCTAGCTGTATTCAAGTAACATGCAAATTGTATGTGGGGGTATCATGCTTGATATGGATACAGACAGAGATGGAAGAGGAATTGGGTAACTTCGTTCAAAATGATAAGCAACTTGATGTTTCTCTGTGTAAGAACAACTCCCAAAGAAAATTAGGTGGTATCCATCTCTTTCTGAAATGGTTGTGGTAAGTCGAGAAAAACAGGCACTGGAGCAGTGCTCAGAGCATGCTTAAGCTGTCTAAAAGCAAGGTTGGAAGTCCAGAGCCAAATTTAAAGTTGAAACAGTTCAAGAAATCACAAAGGGATGGTTCACGGGAGCATTTTTATCGAACTATGCAATGTTTTAATGTTTATAGGCAATATGTGAGGCTGCATTTATGGGCTAACCTCTTACAGAAGTACATATGTACATTCAGTTACTAAAGGAATGTTTTTGCAGTGAAAAATAATTATGTTGTTTATTGACTTACATTTAAGACATAAATATTTGACATTTGTCATTTACTGCTACTGTACTGCTAACATAAATTCCTATTGCATATGATGTTACATGGTATGTTTCATCAATTTAGTTAGAAACTTTTCGCACTTTTAGTTTAAAATTTAATTGTGGTTTATTTTCCTATATGTCAGGTGGAGCAGTTGCATAAAATTTTCAAGCTTTGTGGTTCTCCATCAGAAGAATATTGGAAAAAATCGAAATTGCCACATGCAACCATTTTCAAACCACAACAACCATATAAACGATGTATAAAAGAGACTTTCAAAGATTTCCCACCCTCATCCTTATCACTCATTGAAACTCTTCTTGCAATTGATCCAGCTGATCGTGGTACTGCCTCTGCAGCACTGAAGAGTGAAGTAAGTAGTTTCCTGCTACCTTAGTTCTGCAATAGTTTGAGATTGATTTAGTTTTATTCCTACATTATCAGACAAATTACAGTATTGCTTATTCATATTTTATCATGTTTGTTGTATATCGACTTTCTTTTGTCTTGAGCATTCTTTTAATGTTTTCTGCATGTCAAGTCAAAGGAAAGGTTTTCCATTATATGTGTAACATTATGTTTAGGCTGATTTGTTATTGATTTGTGTCTTTAGGTATTAAGAATATTGTTTAATCAATTTGTAGACTGTTTCCTACTTAAAATTCTCATGTTAGAACTTAGAAAGTTGCATTTTCACTTTCTCCTGCGTTTACACTGAATGCTTTTCTTTTTAATTCCTTTATGAAAGTGGATATTCTAGATGAAAGCTTGCTGGTTATTTCTAACGTTTTTTCTTGTAAACAGCTTACATGGCTGTAATTACATTCTACCATGATATACGTTTCTTTCGGTTTTTCACCGATGTTTTTTTTCTTCATTTAATTTTTCTTAATTCCGGGAAATACTGCTTATAGAATTCTTTTGGCTAAGCTGCTGCTATATGAGTGGCATATCTATGATGTCTAAAATGACTCAGGACTTGCACCTGGGCTCATCTGCACCCACTCTGGAGGTTTTGAACCTGGGTTGCTGTGTTAATACAAGTCCGATCACCTCGTTGCTTGATGCTAGACGACACTCCCGTGGGCTAGTTTTTCATCTACTATTGATTGGGCTGGAAAACATTGTAGCAGCAGTGCATGGGTGCATCTATCCTGCACCTTAGTGCAGGGCTATGCATCCCAACCCCATGTCCGTCGACAGGATTTGGGGTGCATAATTTTCACAAGGATATTTGAAGTTCTGTTACAAGGGCATTGCCCTCTGCGACAATTGTTATGGGAGGTGTTGGCCCAATTGTTATGGGAGTCACTGAGCCTCGTAACAGAGAATTTCCTGTTACAGAGGGACATTTTATGGGGCATATGACCTCTGTAATAGGATTGGTGGCTAAGGACCAGTTCCCAAACAGAATTAAAAGTAAAAAGTCTCTCTTACACAAGAAAGCTATAAGCAACCCTCACGTTTGTGGACCCAGCTCTTAAAATTGGGGCATCCACACACTGTTGAGTTTCTTCAAGATGTACAACCGATACAATTTTCTGCCAGATAATTATTTCCTAATGTTTTTTCACAGTATTTATGCCACTGCTATCATTGAACAATTACACTTCAAAAAAATCCTACAGTAAATGCAACAGAAACAGTGATGATCATAAAAAGACAGCCATGCACAATAGAAACAATATATTTACCGTGGGAGAAAACCCAGCAACTTTTCTTTAGGAGAAATTATTCTTCAGCAAGGTTTATAAATCAGTAATTTGTCTAAAAATCTGTGCCAAATATACAAGTCTAAATTCCAGCCAAACCTGGTCAAAATAGCAGCAAGTCAATGCTGGTCAAATGAACCAAAATAACCAAAAGTCAATGCTAGTCAAACAGTCAACATTTTGGCCCTGTGGTCAACAGCCCAAACGTGTGGCCCTCCAGTTAGCCTGTGGTCAACTGATGGGTCTATACTGTCGTCAAATGGTCAACACTGAACAGTTTGGTCAGACAAATTCAATCAACACAAGTCAAATTTGGTAAAACATATATCAAATCAACTCAGTCAAGCTTCGTTAACTTCAGTCAAACTCGGCCTCCTCACACATGTGGCTGTCCAAGAGAGATAAGATGATGATGAGATAGAAGATGAATTGATGAGATGTCATATCATCTATTTATACTTGTCAAATGGACTAAAATTATCCAAGGGACACACCCTTTAACTTGGCTGGGCGGACTTGACTTCCTTGACCAACTTGCACTCCAAAGATATTTTTTTATTTTAATTCTTTCTAGGCCAACTTGGAGACCCCTTTTGCTGTGTGGGAATACCTCCTGATGCTACAGAAAATCAACACACACAGCCTGGATGCTTAGGCTGGAAGATTGTTAATTTTCTTAGGGCTTGATTGTTCTTTGCTTTAGATAATTGCATTTCATTATTTATAACTCATTTACCCCTTTAGCATCTTTAGCATTATTAGCAATTATACAGAAAAACAATAACTTCAACATTTGCAGCTGAACATAAAGGAACAATAGAAGGAAAGCATGCACAAAGGACACCGTGATTTTGGTCAGAGATCAGGGCAAAACCCCACAAGGGGGGAAACCAATCCAAATTCTTCTTCTTCTATTAGATTTCAATAATTGTTCAGCTGAGATACAAAGTACATCAAGAGAGAGATACAACATAATAAATGACCGCCTAGGCCTGAGAGATTTAACAACATACCATTTCAGGAAGCCATTACTGTTAATCATCAAAGATATACTGGCAAGAGTCCTTCAAGGTTTCTGCCATTGATCATAGCTTATAAACATGTCAGTTAGTAGGGTCTCTCTAATATGTATATGTTTGAACTTTATTAGGCTTTCTCTTCTGGAGTACTGGAGGCAAGGTCTTAGGGATAAGATCAGTCCATGTATAACTGAATACTGATGAAAAACATAGATGCCACCGCTGCTGCAATATATATGAGTGATGCCGTGAATAAATACCATTACTGCTTTGTACTGTAATTACGCCATATGTGTAACTGAGAAGAACTGTACATATGACCGCAGGGGAACCACCAGAGGAACTGTATGAATGATGCCAATTATATCGCAGAAATGCCAATGTGAATGATGCCAATATGTAACACATTAGAGTCGTGCCATAATAGAAAGTAGTCCTGTACGTATGCATGAGATAGACATAACAGAGAGCAGTCCTGTATGTATGTGTGAGATAGTTATATATGCAAAAGACTGTAACCAAGAGCGAGACTACGTGCAATCATATCGAGGCCATATCCAATAGAGATGCAAGTGCTATATCTAATCGAGTGAAACAAAACCATATCTAATAAAGATGCGAGTCATAATGCAAACAAGTTCCGTAGATGAAAAACACGTCACTGATAACTATAGTGCGATATCATAATCTGAGAAATTTCCAATCTTCTGATGTAAGCGGGCCAAAGGAATCAAAGTAAACAGCTCATGCAAGAGAGTGTATTCCTGAGAGCATAAACCTGTAGCTTGAGAGTAAACCTGTAGTGTGAGCGAGAGTAATCCCATCAGAACTAATTTCCATTCGAATTGCTGCTATCAACGAGCCAGACCTGTGTGCCTTTTATCCGAACATGTTGAGAAATCTAGGGCATAATAGATTAGGGTTTTATAAATTTGATTTCTCTTTATCCTTGACACTTTCTTGTGATATTAGGTTAGTGCATCATTATTATTATGTTGTTCTTTTCATCATCAAGGCAAATGCCAATAAGATCACAATGCAGAGAAGAAGACACCAGAATAGGCTCCAAGCCAGGGCAAAACCCACAAGGGGAAAACCCAGAAACTCCTTAGTCCTTATAGAATCAATTCAATGAAGACTTCCAAGACCTTGACCCAAGACCAACCACCCAAAAGATAAGCCAGCCAAGCCCCAACGAGTTCTCTGAAAAAACAGATCTGAGGAAACCCTAGTTTCCTTCAACAAACATTCACGTGTGAGCTGATGGAGATGCCGAAACAGAAATTCGTTCCTCCTATTTTGCTGCTTCTTCTAGATAGCTTCGTTCCTTCTTCCTTCGTTCAGATTAGATAAAAAAGCTTGTCACTTGATGTGTGTCCCTAATTAGCTTGAACTCCTTTTATAGCCTTGCCTTCTTGAGGGCTACATTAGGCCTCTTCTAGGCCGACTTGAAGTGCTGGGCAACTTACGTTTTGGTGGGCTTCTAGACTCATCTTTTACACAATCATATTTTTCTTTCTTTGATTCTAGAGCCACAGAAGGGCTATTACATCATGACTTTGATTCTTTGACATGACTCGAGAAATCCTAAAGCACACAATGGGTGCTTGACCTACAATGAGCAAGAAACCCATCTCATAATAAAATAATTTTCTTTTTACAAATAAATATTTTATTTTCTTTCTTTTTACGAGTACAATGATGACATCATTACAATGATGAAGACTGACACTAGATACATCTTCAACAGAACAGAGCTATGACCATGAGCCATCAGAAAAGTGCCAAGAGCCATCCGAACTTGTGCAACAAACTATTCGAACTGCCATCCAACCTCAGAACATATCGTACCTTAGAACATCAAATTGTCTTTTTGGAGTTTGACTCAACAATATATTTATTGTTGATTTCATATATGAAGGGACAAGAATATTTGGAGCTAGCCAACATAGAAGCACATGGAGCCGACCTCAAATAAGAGGGAAAAATACAAATTTTGAATTTCGCTCTTCAATAAATAATTTTTCTTCTTTGGAGGGAAAGTCAAATTTCCTTTCAATTTATCTTTTGCTCAATTTGACAAATTAAGTATTATTTCCTTTGCTTAATCAAATGAGGAAGGAGTGCTAGGGAATTTCTCCCTAGCTGCCAAATTTAACAAAGTTTTCATGTTGCAGACTGATCATTTGTTGAACCTCATAATGCCTATTCAGTAAACATTTGGAGTAGTCTGTGGTATATATCAGTATGCTAAAATGCTTTGTTTTAACTTGATATATTCTTTTAAGCTAGAGTGTATTGTTGTCTTATTTTTGACATTTAGAATATGATGGTTCAACTGTAACTATGGGTGTTCTTTCTAAGGTTGCTTTATTTGGATGTATTATTTCAATTCTTCAAGGGTTTTGCCATATACAATAAGCTATCTTTCTAAATTGGATTAGTTATGACAATAACAATGACTATCAATAACTTCCCCTTTTTACAAGACAAAGATACATAATGCCCTCTGAAGGATTATTGAGAAGTATGTTGTTGATTATGGTCTAGATGCAACCGATGTTGAAGCTCTCTACTATCTGGACATTTTTGTTTTCTCTTTACCCTTTGCCCTACTCAATATGTTGTTGCTGGTCTCAAGAACTTTTTGGGAACATAATTGTGTTTTTGTGTTGAACAGTTTTTTACCACTGAGCCTTGTGCATGTGACCCATCAAGCTTGCCACAGTATCCTCCAAGCAAGGAAATGGATGCAAAAATGCGTGATGAAGAAGCTAGAAGGTATATCAAATTTTTTTGGTTGAAATATTTTTCCCTATTATGAATGGATGAGAAAAAAATCAAGATCAATTTGAGTCTGTGAGTTCCCTGGATTTAATTCATTTAATTTTTCAATATAATTGGTTAACTAGAGGACATGCAGTGTAAAGATGGAACTGTACAGCATTTAAATAACATTGGTTGCATCTATTATAAAATGCTGTGTGGTTTATAGTATATACTCCTTCCTAAAAATTGTAATTGGGCATTTTACTACACAATTTATTTTCCTGTTTGTTTTTTTGGAAACTTGATAAATTTTCCCATCATTTTATGCCGAGTAAAAAGTTAAAACATGTTGAATCGGCCTTCCAAAATGTACGTAAGATATCTTAATGAACAGCTGGGCATTTACCCAGTTATAATATATGTCATGTTTGTTCTGTGAAGGCAAAGGGCAGCTGGTGGAAAAGTTCAAGGTAATGATAGAGCGAGGAAGACACGCACCCGTGATCGGGTTGGCAGGGCACTTCCTGCTCCTGAAGCGAATGCAGAACTGCAGATGAATTTGCAAGTATGTACAATTGTCATAACCTAAGACACTGTTAATTACATAATAGCACATACGGAACTGCAGATGTCACATGTCTATGCCTTTGGAAGATATTTTGCATATATTTTTCTTTGAAAAT
Source organism: Pinus taeda (assembly GCA_000404065.3). Classification (NCBI taxonomy): domain Eukaryota; kingdom Viridiplantae; phylum Streptophyta; class Pinopsida; order Pinales; family Pinaceae; genus Pinus; species Pinus taeda. The sequence continues at coordinate 75,005 of APFE030816894.1, read as the reverse complement.
TTTCCCAGACGAAATAAATTTTGGCTATATATGTTTCTTCCAGTACATTTCATGGTATTTCCATGCTATACATCAGTCTAATCTAGTAGCAGCTAAACACTACTTGATCTGTTGAGGTTCAGCTGCTATGATGGTTTGGTTAGCTGAACACCATCAGACTAGAAATTGATTAGTTTATAAAGAAAAAATTGAAGTAATTATAGTGAAGTGGACATCTGGACTCTCGTAATGCAGTATAACATTTTGTCATCATTTCATTTTGATTTACAGCTTTTAATATCTTCCTCGTCATAATTTTTTATTTAAAGACATTACTGAATTTTTTTTGGGTCAATTCCAGAGACGTCGCTTGATTACACAAGGCAATGCCAAAAGCAAGAGTGAGAAATTTCCTCCTCCACATCAGGATGGAGCTGTTGGCTTTACGATGGCACCATCTCACCATGAACAACCACCTTTGGAGCCTCAATCTTGCTCTTACATCACAGCTCCAGTGACATCTTGGTCTGGGCCTCTAGGGAATCCTGCTACTGTTGGACCTTCTAGACGAAAGAAACATAATCAAGGAGATATACGGATGGCTCCTCCTCGAGTAGCAGCTCGCCCATCAAGGTCATCATCTACTGTAAATTGTGCTGGACAAGCAAGTAATGGTGTAAATGACAGTAAAAAAGATAAAGGTGGTTCCAAACAAAAAGGAAAAGAAACTGCAGCTAATGGTGTTTGACACCAATTGGAAAATGTTGTTGCATGGTGGTAGGTGGGACAAGTGCCTATGAAAATTGAAATTTGTTTGCTCCAGTGTCTGCAGACGGGGTTTGTACTGCCATGGTTTTGTCACTTCATTGTCTTCAGATTCTTTTGTAGTTCTAGGATCCTATCTACTCAACGTTTTCCATATGTAAATTCTTCCAGTCTTGGTACAGCCTACCTTGGTCTTTCCTTCAACAGCCAGACTGTTGGGAAAATGTGACAACTAACTACAGAGCTCTCCCTTTATATTCGTAGGGGCATTGATAGTTAAATTAATGGAATCCAGATTGTCCATTCCCAGCAGATGCTGCATATAAATTGCTGTAGGCATTCTTGTGATTGTTTCGGTGAACTATGAGTTTGACAGGGTGATGGGTGGGAACTTGAATGTTTTTCTTTGTTTGTTCCTTCCCATTAGGGGCTGGGTGGGGACTTGAATGTTTTTCTTTGTTTGTTCCTTCCCATTAGGGGCTGACCAGTTCAAGGATGAGGTTAAATTAATTCAATGCCACTCTTTTCCGTATGCTTAGATAGTCTCTGCATTAGTTTGAGTAAAAGAGATTCAAGGGAGTTCTTCCAAGGTTGGCAGTTGAAGTTGGGTTTGTGTCACAATATCCAGCCTTTGGGCCGACTCAATTTATTTATTTTTGGTTAAAATTGGCCATTGTTAAAAGTTCTCTTTATTTTTTTCCGGAAGGCGTAATTTCCATAGAAAATGTATAACCCTTCAAGGAACATGAAAGTACATGTGACATTGTGGTACCAAATCATCTACGACCTTTTCGGTAGAAAGTTTGAATTTTTATTTATATTGCTGTGATGAAAACCTGAAATTATTTTTAAAAATGCTTCCATTTTGTCTTGAAATTTTATTCAGCTTTTGCAAATTTGGTAATAATGAGTCTTGATTGCTGCCGAAGGTGTATCATTCATTCTTGTTTTTCCATTCTTTCTTGCACTCGATGATTTTTGCAGGTGAGATAACGATTTTCAGTTAGCTCATGAACGAGATAAGAAAGCGTAGGAATGATCAACTTAGATTGAAAATTCTGCAGTCATATGAGAATTTCTATAGAATCATTACAGTTGGTAAATTTCTGGGGACATTTAGGATTGCGTTTAGATCCTGTAACTCTTGTTGATCAATTATATTCATTGGTGAATTAATAAATATTGCAGTACCAAGCGCTGGGTTGTATACTTTTCCAACCTCTTTGGCAGATGTAAATTACGTCAGCATTGGTTGTTGAAAGACCAAATTTGTTAGGGAATAGGGGAGTGCTGTTTGCACTTCAAAGTTATAAGAAGATCGTAACATTAAATGGGCCATATTGAGATTTAAAGCTCAGTAATGTCATTTGGCTTCTTGAGAATGTAAACCATGTCCCATCTGCTGAAGAAAGTGACCTGTTTCTAGAATTAATTAAACACATGAATTGCGTTACTAAAGGCCTCGTGACACTCCAAGTTGGACTCTATATTGTTTGGGGTTTTCTTACGTATTTGGAAATCTGCAATCCATGCTGTTTATCATTATGACTGGTGTTTCGAAGTGTGAATGATAGATAATAATTTTTTGTTTGCTAGGTAATGTGAGTTTTGACATCACTGACACACATAACACATTTAACATGTGGCTTGAGTAGCCGCGATCCAGGGGTATCTAACTTGTCAGAGTCAATTGGGATTACAGCTGGCCTGGGCCACACCTGCACTTAGCATGACTGGATTTTTGCCCGGAATTTCAAATCAGTGGCTTTTACACGACAGATTGTATTAACAGAACATCCTATCACCATTTGCTTTGCTTTACCGCCCGTGAGAAAATATCGAAAAACACATAGGCTGTTATTTTGATTAGTAAATGTGAATATTTCCATTTGTTTATATGCTGGTCCAATTTTTGAGAAAAAGAAGTTTTTCCTTGAAAATGTTTTGGTAAAAGCAAAATACGGCATTATCCTTTGTAAACTTCATATTATGTACATTTTATTTCAAATACCATAACAAATGGAGGAATAAAATGAGTATTTTTTGTTTTTTTTTGTTTTTTCATATAGATATAATTTAACCAGTCACAAGGACTGATATTTTGACAGGGACGTGTTTTCAAGTAATCAACTTTTTTACCTTAACTTGGCTGGGAATATCTTTCTTGCAAGCATGCAACTGACTTAAAGGCATGAATAAAATTCCCAGCATGGCTAATTAACATTTTGTATGTACTTACTAACGGTGACTTCCAAATAAATTATTCCGGCCAGAGCTGGGAAAAGGGGATAATCCCTCATATTGTCGACTTTACTTTCATAATTAGAAAACACTATGTCGAATTTACTTTCATAATTAGAAAACACTATATGGGTTAAGAATATTTAGAAAATGCCAAAATAATTAAAAAACTATATATTAAAAATATTTCAAAAGATTTCCTTAATGTTTTTTTTGCCTTAATTATAATGTTAAATTTATGTAGAGAAAATTAATAAATTAAAAATTAATTGTAATGTGGTTGTGTTTGAAGATTAAATTAATTATATAATTAATTTTTACAGGTAACGTGTTTATATTTAATATTTTAAAATTATGTCGGAGAGAATTAATTATTAAATTAAAATTGTCTAATGATTGAGTGTGGTTTGAAGATTAATTAAATTATTTATATAATATTGGTATATAAGTACATTAATGTGGTAGTTTGAGGGACACGGTAGGATAGGTCATAATTATTTTTTTGGAATAAATAATGGGTTAATATGATATTATAACCGAGCAGACCGGTCACGTTATATAGTAATATATAATATTATATATATATAATATTTTATTTATTTGTAGTTTCGAGGATAAAGTAAATAGGTGGGAAAATTCATGTAAAGTATATTTCTTTTTATAAAGAATGGCAATATATTTTGGGATGATGTAATTCAATAAATAAGTTTAATGATTTTTAAATTTCATCATTTTTAAATTTCAGGCTTATTTTGAATGGATAGGATGGATAGGATGGTAATTTTTAAATTTCAATCATTTTTAAATTTCAGGCTTATTTTGAATGGATAGGATGGTAATGTTTACGGAATCAATAATTGAGTTAGTTTAAATATTTTAATCTTAATTTTTGACATCAATTTATTTTAATGATAGTGTAAATATTTTATAATGATAATTAGTTATTAAGTAGGTGTAATATGCTATTTACGTTTGTGAATCTGCTTGATGTGTATCAATGATGGGATGGCAAAGCTTAGGGAATCAACAATTGAGTTAGTTTAAATAATTAATTTGAATATTTTAATCTTAATTTTTGACATTAACTTTTTTTTAATGATAGTTTAAATATTTTATAATGATAATAATTTATTAAGTAGGTGTTATGCTATTTGATGTTTGTGAATCTGCTTGATGTGTATGGTTTATAAGGCCTATTCCATAAATTTAAATGATTCATGATATTTCTTTAGCACTTACGATTTGTAAAATGATAAGGGTATTTGATTGAGTTAAAAAAAAATATGTTTTTGTTTTTAATTTGAGAAATTGTGTTATTTGTATCTTTTTATTCGTATTGGTTTACACTAATTCAATATGAATATTTGGACTCGACATTGAATCAAAATATTTGTAATTGACTATAATTTGATTTAATTTAAATGTTTATATTAACTTTGTTCATTACATTGGTATAAGAGTGTTGTGCCTTTTACGTATTTTGTTAATCCACTGGTTCGACCTTATATGTCCTTCACAATCTCCACAACTAGTTATCCCTCACCACATTCATTTTGTTGACCCGACACTCAATAAACCTCTTTGATCAAGTCAAATCGTTAGCCATGCACTCGCGTTTGCGTTGTAAATGTGTCATCCATCACCGCAATGAATCGTTTGATGCCCCCTCCGCTGCCTCTTCCTTCCACTGCAAAACCGTCAGCCACCATCTTGCCCATTGTCATCATATGCCTGTATCCCTATCGCAGTTCCGCTGCGATCCATTATTTTGTCCCGACAAACCCTTCGTCATTTTTTTTACTCAACCGCCTTTATACTAAACGTTGCATCGTTTCCCCCGACCACTGTTCAACCGTCCGACATATTCTACAAATCACCTATCCAATCATTAATAGAGATGTCGCTTCAATTGATT
>APFE030816894.1:41791-69798 GCA_000404065.3 Pinus taeda | reverse complement strand
GCTTATATATATATATATATATATATAAACTTAAAGAAAAAGTTAAAGGAAGAAGGTTAAGCCAGATAAATATATTCCTTCTTTTAATAAAAAAATTACTAAAGTTATTAGATATGCATAAGAAATCAAGAAGCTCTAAGACACAACATAGAGAATAGAGAATCAACTCGAGCATAATTATAATGAATTTAAAAAGGATTTTGCAATCCTTTCAAATAAGGTGGATCAAAATCATAATGAAGCAATAGTAGCTTATAATGAAACAACGGTGATGTTGAAGTCTATTTGTGAAAGGTTGAAAATTACCCCTGATGAACTACACCAAAATAATGAAGCTACTCAGTTCCAAGGTCCTTTGGATACATCAAAATCATTAGATTCACATTAGACCCCATGAGTCTCCAAAAGTATCTTCCATATCCTATCAATAAAATAGTAACATGAATTTTCAAAATATGCAACTTTGAAATCAATACCCAAATATGTAGCTCTCGAATCAATACCCCTTCTTCACCCCAACAATTGCTACATATCAACGAGGAGCAAAACTTGAGCTTTTCAAATTTGATGGTAATGAGAAACACAATGTTGCATGGTTCAATAAAGCAAAAAAATATTTCAAGATTTATGGTATTGGCAATAACGATGAAAACATTAGACATGCATCCAGGTAAATAGAAGGCAAAGCATATAATTGGTATATGTGGTGGAAGAAAACTACACATGCTATCAGTTGGAAGAAGTTCAAAAATATATTCTTTAAGAGGTTCCAAGGTGTCAAAGAAGAAGAGTTCTTATTGGTACTCATCAAGATGCAACAAAAAAGAAATGTGGATGAATACACTAGAAAATGGAAAACTATAGCTACACGAGTCGCTGGGTTATTAGGAACTCGTCTTATTCAATAATACATTACATGACTTAAATCACACCTCCATGATGAGCTTAAGCGCAAATGACATCATCTTTATAGAAGAAGCAAGACAGAGAGCAAAAGCTGCAGAAAAGAAGTTCGAAAGAATATAAATGTCAAAAGTTGAAAGAGTATATTCGAGACGAAGATTTCCTCAAACTCCTAATGTGGATAATACAATGTATGTTCCACGACAGTTGTGTGAAGGAGGAAAAACTAATTTGGAAATGCAAAGAATGAAAGAAGGTAAGTGCAAACGTTGTGGCGAAAAATGGGATTTTAAACATAAATGTGATGAGGGAAAAAGTATCAAGAACTTGTATACACGTGAAGAAATCAATGATTCAGATAGTGAAGAATCAAACACAGAAGTTATATTCTCTACATTTTTCTCTAGAATCATATAGCAAGAATATTTTCCAAGTGTCATTATTGACCATGACAGGGATATCTCAACCCGAGACATTAAAGTTAAAAGAACATATCAAAAAGAGAAATGTAATGGTTCTAATAGATACCAACAACACCCACAACATTTTGGACTCAGACATGGCGAAAAGGCTCAACATTTTCACATGTTCCATGCCCAACGTGAAAGTGATGGTAGCTGACGGAAAGAAAATTGAAAAAGTAGGGAAATGCCATAAAGTCAAATTGCAGATTCAGGTCTATAATATAGAATTTCCGTTCTACATTATTCCCTTAGGAGTAGTGGATGTGGTCCTAGGTATCCAATGGCTACAAACCCTATGAACTTACTCTGCCAACCATAAAAAACAACCAATAAAATTTAAATGGGAGGGGGCAGAAATACAAGTTATATGTGTTCCAACCCTATCAGAATCAAATTGTATCGTCATACCAGAAAATGAAGTTGATCCGGAAGGGAGCACCAACATATGTAGTGTAGTGTCATCAGATGGAGATGTTGGCTTCAAGATTGGTTATCGAAGAACCATATGAAGTTCAAGAACTACCACATGAAGTTCAAAAGATTATTCAAAAACACAAAAATGTGTTCCAAGATTTTCCTATGAAGATGCCGCTTGAAAGAAAAATCGAGCACATAATCAAAGTCAAATCAGGGTCAAAACCATGTCAACATCAAGCCATATAGGTATCCACACCACCAAAAAATTGAAATCGAGAGATTAGTCCAAGGTCTTTTAAAGTGTGGAATCATCAGAAAAAGTAGAAGCCCATACGTTGCTCCAGTGTTTTTCGTTCGAAAGATGGATCCTTTACACTGTGTAGATTATCAATGATTGAACAAGGTAACGATTAAGAATAATTTTATGATTCCCTTTATAGATGAAATGCTAGATGAACGTCATGGGGCCTATTTTTTTTCAAAATTGGACTTGAGATCGAGATACTTCTAGATCAGAATAAGGCTAGAGGACATAACAAAGGCTACTTGTTGAACACATGAAGGTCATTATGAATTTAAGGTAATGCCCTTCAGATTAACTAAGGCTCCAACAACCTTCTAAGCCACCATGAATGAGCTATTTCATCCATATATAAGGAAGTTTGTGTTAGTGTTCTTTGATGATATTCTAATCTATAGTAAAACGTGGAAGGAGCTTCTACAACATTTGGAGCAAGTCCGCACTATATTAGAAGAAAATCACTTTTATGCAAAAATGTCCAAGTGCACCTTTGGAAAAGAAGAGGTAGAGTACCCCAAACACAAAATATCCAAAGGAGGAGTAAAAGTAGATCCTAATAAGATCAAAGCAATAAAAGAATGGCCTAGACCAATTAACATCTCCAAATTAAGAGGATTCTTAGGGTTGAATGGATACTATCGAAGGTTTATTCAAAACTATGCTCATGTATCCACACCCCTATCAAACATGTTGAAAACAAATTCCTTTCAATGGGATGGTAAAGGAAAAAAGTGTTTTGAAGACTTAAAAGAAATTATGTCCAAGGCACCTGTATTAACAACTGCAGATTTTTCAAACCCTTTTGTAATTGATTGCAACGCTTCAAGTTTTGGCATCAGAGCAGTGTTGATGCAAGATGGTCATCCAATAGCGTTTGAAAGTAGGAAGCTCAATAAGCGAGAATGTTTCAAGCCTACATACGACAAAGAGATGCTCGTCATTATGCATGCATTAACTAAGTGGATGCAATATTTCTTGGGAAGTAAGTTCTTAATACGAATAGACCATAATAGTCTTCAACACCTCCTCCAACAAAAAACACTATTTATAGAACAACAAAAGTGGATCGAAAAAATTGCCACCTTTGACATGGATATATTACATAAGAAAGGGAAAGACAACGTAGTAGCAAATGCTTTGTCCATGAAAGACGAAGAGTCATCATTACTTGCATTTTCGGTTGTAGTTCCATAATGGCTTAATGAAATTCGAAGTGAGTGTGCAAAGATCCAGAAACAAGTGCTATAATCAATAACCTTCCTCAGAATTCAAAATTTGAATGGAAAAAATGATACTCTGTGGTACAAGGGAAGAATTTACCTAAGCCCAAATTCCAAATTTAAAATTAAGATTCTCAATGTATGCCATGACTCATTGTCAACAGGACGTGTGTTTCTTTAAAACCTACTATAATGCACACCAATCATTTTTCTTGAAAGGAATGAATAACGCAATTCAAAGATATGTAGAAAAGTGTGATCAATGCCAAATAAATAAAAATGAGAACATTATGACATTCGATTTTCTCCTTCCCCTAAATTTTCCTAACCAAAATTGGGAAGAAATATCAATGGATTTTATTGAAGGGTTACCCGTGTCTGGTGGCAAGGACAAAATTTTTGTAGTAGTCGACAGACTCATAAGTATGTGCACTTCATAGGAATGAAGAAATCAAACTCAACAAAACAAATCGTAGTGATATTTTGCAAGAATGTTTACAAACTACATGGGTTTCCCAAAGTCATTGTTAGCGATATAGACGCCAAATTCAAGGGAAATTTCTTGAAGAAAATTTTCAAACATATAGGAACCTATCTTAACATGATTTCAACATACCATCCTTAAACAAATGATCAAACATAAGTTGTCACTACATGTTTATAAGCCTACTTACGTTGTTATGCAAAAACAAACAAAATAAGTGACCCTCAATGGTTACATCTCGCAGAATGGTGGTACAATTCCACTTACCACACTTCAACGAAAATGACTCCATTTCAAGCTCTATACGATTATGAACCTCCTAAATGGAAAGACCTTGCCATTGTCAAGACAAAACTTCTAGCACTGAAAGATCAGTTAGAAGAAACCCAAAAGGTCGTCCAAGCGCTAAAGGAAAATCTAAAGATTGCAAGAAATTGCATGAAGCATCAGGTTGAGTGAAACAAAACAGAGAGATAATCTGAAGTTGGAGAATATGTATTTTTTAAACTTCAGCCTTACAAGCAATTATCTTTAGAAAATAAGGGAAAAAACAAATTGGCCCCAAAATTCTATGGACCATACCAAATTAACAAAACGATTAGCTTTGTAGCATACAACTTAAGCCTTCCCGATAAAGGTCGTGTTCACAACATTTTCAATGTATCTTGCCTTAAAAAGGAACTTGGAAAACACCAATCGCATAGACAACACTTTCGACTTTAGATGACGAAGGGAGGATCATTTTAGAACCAGAAGGAGTCATCCCTGTTAGGGAAAATAAGTTGTGATCACGAGTAATCAAAGAATACCCGATTAAGTGGAAGGAATTACGAGAAGAAGAAGCTTCTTGGAAGACCAAAGCATTCCTTTAACAACATTCTTCATTACCTATGCTTTGAGGACAAAACATTTTTTCGAGAGGAAGGCAATGTTATGTATAAAATTATTGTATAATTTATTTAATTTGATTCCTAAACTAAGGGGCACGATCAAAGATCATGCCCCATGGGCTATATTTAAAGCCATGGTTTATCTTCATTGTAATCATCATTCAATAAATTAATAAATATATATAAATATGTTTAGGTCAAAACTGAGCTTTTACTCTCCACACACATATCACATAACTAGGCTCTAAGTTAATATAAACTTGTATATTGCATGGATAGGTTGTAAGTTGATACAAGTATGTATATTAGATGGCCCAACTATGATTCCCTAAATATGTAAATGTTTATGTTTATGTAAATTAGAATATTGAAGTGCATTGCTAGCTACTTTATTTTTGTTCATTAACTTGTTAATATATGAGATTAAAAATGATTTTAGTTGATTAATTAAGAGATTGAACATTATTTCTTGGTTATTGTTGAGTTTTATGAGTACACATTCAAATTAACATCAGTAGAGAGACTGAGTTAGTACAAATATGTATATTGCATGCTTAGGCTATAAGTTGATGCAAATATATATTTATATTACATGGCTTGGTTATAGGTAAATATAAATATGTATGTCAAATATCTACACTGTAAGTTTAATTTTTGACTTGCACATGGGCCGTTATTTTTGAATACATGTTTTGGTCACATGTAATGCCTCAATTTTTGGATTTTATGACACTCCACAACTATTTTTATATTAAACCAAGATAACCGCCTATTGATTGAACTCATTTGTATTTTTGAAGCAACGAAACTTGTATGTGTTTGACCATGTAAAACTTGTATTATGAGAGGTGAGATCTCAACTTTGTTGAAGATCATACAACAATATGTTAATGTTATATGGTATAATTTTTATTTCTCACAGAAAAAGTCTAGATATTTCATTGATAAAAAAACACTTCTTTGAAGAGATTGTATAACATAAATTTGCAAGCCTTCAAGCTTGTTAAGGTCAACAAATCCATAATAAATGGCATTGCTCCAAAATCAAGGCTTGTGTAGCCAAACAAAATAATAAAAAAAAGTGTTTCCACCTAAAATCCACGACTCTTTAATAATCTCACCACACTGAGAAAAAATGGAAAATCAAGTCTCAACTTAACAAAACCTATCTTTTTCATTCTATTTTTGTAACTTGAGTTGAACTTTGAATATGTCAGCTAGGTAGAGATGAAGTATTTAATATTGTAGGTTTCATTAATAGTTGTAAATAATATCTAGGCCAACTTAATAGTTCACTTGAAGAGGAGCCATGATTTGGGCTAACATTGACCACCATAGGCTTGAAATGAGATCCTAGTATTTGAACTCCATAAGAGTAACAAGAAACCATCCCCTCGCAATTTTCTAATGCTAGAAATTGCACCTTAGCCGACATAAAAAAATGGTGCTTTTAAATAATCAGGAGAGTTTTCCATGAAAAGTGTTAACCAATGAATCCACACCTTGATAACAAATTGCCTATTATGGGATTAAGATCCTTGATGGATAAAAATCACACCTACGCATCATGCTTTTCATTGAGAAACCCAAACTTGACACCCAAGATGCATGCCTTAAGCAAGAAAATGATTCTTGAAACTCTACAACCCCTGTGAAATGTAAGGACACCATTCAATATCAAATCATTGGTTGGATGGAGAAGTGGTGGACCATTGCATATTGGTTTAACCAGATTTGGCGAAGGATAACCCATACCCAAGGAGTACATCCTTGCCAGAGGATATTTCATGTTCAATTGGTAGACAAATTTTGTGAATAAATCAAATCTCCAATATCTCCCCCCATCTTGCCCTTGCAACATTTGTAGAACTAGAGAAACATAGCTCATGACCAATAGTTGAAAAAATCATCTCCTCTAGGGAATTAATGTCCCTAATATTTCTTGGATGAGATTGAAGTTGATTGACTATTGAAATTAGTAAACTTGGATCCTCATAATATTGAGCCCACCTAATAAATTTCTCATCCCGTCACCAAAGTAACCTTCAGAATTGACCCTTAATCCAATTTTTTTTTATTGTGTCACCCCGTCTACCATTGACCCATTAGATTTTATCCTCTTTGTCGATTGCTCTAACCTAGGACGAGAATCCATTGCAAAAATACCTTGCCTCATGTTCATTATGTAGACACTTTTAGAGAGTCTATTGAAGGACAAAGATGGCCCCCTTATTAGATACATGACCTTTTATAGAGTTTGAAGCTTTAGATCTCTTACTTGAAACCCTGGGAACATTTTTGAAAGGAAAGACTATTTTAATAGTTAATTCATTTCTAGGATCACAATAGGAAGAAAGTAAAACAATGTAAAAAATGTATATATCTTAAGAAAATAAAAAAATGTTGGTAGCATGGTTGGCATCGATGTGAACAAATCAAAATTTATGTCAACAAGTCAATTAAGTTATGATGCTTACAAAGGAATTTTAGGAGGATGCAAAGGCATCTGGCAAGATGGAGTCTTATGACGATGTCTTGATGCTTACAAAGGAAGCTGGACAGGCTCTGGTGATGCCTGGTAAAGTGCTGGAGTAGTTTGACAGAGTTATGAGTCGAGAATCCTAGTAACACACCCTTTGTTCTCAACAACCCACGCTATAATGTTGGTCACCTATTTTGTAAGTCGAGTTATAACACACCTCTTTTGCTTTAGGAACCAAGTTACTTGGCTTTTAACCCAAGGGAAAAACCATCAAATTTCCCATGGAATTCATGCATGAGGTTGAATTGATCTAGTAAGAAAAAACATCAACAAAACAATAGTTTTTTCCTATGGTGATTTAGTGGTAGAGAGATTATAAGGAAATCAGTTATTTTGTGTGCACTTAAGATTGATCGATCTGAGCATTTGAAGGAAGTTATCTCTAAGGATCAATCTGATTAACTCAATGTTTCTCTCTTTTATTTGTTCTGGCACTAAGAACAAATATGATAATTCAAGTGTGCATTTTGGGTGATCCGTTTGGCTCTAGCTCTAGTTGTCTACACAAATTGTTTTTGATTTTTTGTGTTTTACTTTGTTTTGGCTCAGGGTTAGAGAAGTATGGAATGATGATTCATTTAGTAGAGATTTGATATATTAGATCTGATGCATTTGATAATGTGTAATGAAGGGAAAATGGATATGTGATGGAGATCTCTTATGGATGGACGCACATGTTAAATTGGTCAAAACACTTCATGATGGTGCATATGTAGTCTCTGAGACACTTGTGCACATGGAATCTGGTCAGAATGATGTGTGAGAACAATATTTGAAGCTAGCAAAGATTGTATTGTGATGCAAGAGCATTCAAGCACCCTTCATTAAAATCGGAATTCAATGCTGTGAAAGGGGGAAAACGTGGACAATCATTGTAAACCGGGGTAAATTCTGTTTAAACAAACTTAAATTAATGGAATTGGTAAGTCTATGGAAGACTAAATTAAATGTAATTATCTGCCATGTATGTGAATAGAGAGATTTAGGCAATTTTTAGGAGAAAATCGTGGATCTTATATGATCCATGCTTTTGTAATTTCTATATAAGAGAGTCTGTGTTTGTGAAATAGGGGGAGAAAGAAATAGGATACAATGTAGCCGCAGGGGAATTTGTGATTCGGGCCGTGAGGCCTGAGCCTGTAATCGAGTTCTGTATATAAATGAAATATGCGTGTTATATTTATTTTGTGTGTCTGTGTATTGTTTACATATATATCCTTTAATACAAGTTGATAATATACGTGCGTGAGTGTAAGGGATGAAGTTCTTATGAACTTCACTTTAAACAAGTAAGGCTGAGTTAAATGTGTGCATGTAATGCGAATTCCATCAAATCAACGACTACACGATAACTGTTGGATTTGAGAAGATCAATGGAGGAGAGGTGTTCAATTGAAATTGGAGTTGATTGAATAAACACAGCGGAACCGTACAGATAATATTGGTGGAACGAGAAAACACGATAAAAATCGTGGGAAACCGGAGGAACCATCATGGCCGTCCGATGATAGAAGATCCACGATGATCGTGCGGAAACTATCAAGCAAGTTACCTTAGTTAACGGACCCAAGAAAATCGTTTAAAGGCGTTTAACCTTTAGGATGATTGGACAATCCATTTATTGGCGATCAAACGCATATCACATCGGAAAATGTGCAGGATTTAGTTAAAAAACGAATACGATAGGGTTTTATACAACAATATTAAACCCTTGTTGAGTTCTGACCATTGGGACTGTTCATTGGTTGACTAATCAGACGGTAATCACGCTCGAATGTGCGCATGGGTTAACACGCCAAGCGAACCCGATATGTTATGGACTAGGGTTTATTTCCTTTTGGGTTCCGGCCATATGCGTTCAAAGAAGGACCGATGGTGATTGGTCAGGTTTTGTGGTGTTTTCGCCAATTATAACGCTTCCGATATATACGTGGGCCCATAACCCACAGGTCCATGCAAATTATGTAAAGTAATAGCTTAGCTGTAATCATATTGAGTCAAAAGAACCTATGCACATTAGATTTAGATGTGATGTGATTAGACTCAAATTGGTCTCCTACTAGATAATTTTCCTACTATAGTCATTCTATTGAGAATATTTTGTTGATTTGAATTGATAGAATTTAATGGTGCACACTTGTAGATGGAAAAATAATTATGATGAAGTATTGATCAATGAATGTAGTATGGTACTTGTAACGTAAGATTGATAGACAATGCATATGGTTCAAAGAGTGCGACTTAGATAGAACAAGTGCGTTTGGAGTGAGTAGATTAAGGGAAAAATGATGGTTTATGCAAAAGACGAAGCTTGCACATGTTGGATCAAGTATCAATGAAAATACATATGAATATTATAGTGATAAATCACTCGGAGAAGATAAACGACAGAGTTTGTAGAGGTCAATTAATGGCAAAGAGTCTTGGATTAGATCCTGTAACTGAGCATGGAGATTAACAATACTTTGGATGTGTGTTTATGACTAACAATGTTGTAATTGCAGGGGTATTTTATTTGTGAAATTTTTTGGTGCAAGATCCACTAAGACTAGATGAATGTATGACATCATTGCCACTATTTATTGAGTGTCTGAGAGTGTATCTTGATGTGTGTATGATTCATTTTATCATGTCTTGTATGCAATATTATTGAGTTATAAAGGATATTTGCTTGCTAGAGTATAGGCTAAAGATTAATTCTTTATATGAAAAAGTTGTATGCGTACTTGGTATGGTTGAATGCCTATGAGTTTTTTGTGCTTATGAAATTTGGTTAGCTAAGAAGCATTGTGGAATTTTTTTCTTTGAGCAAAGGGTTTGTTCTTTAGAGATCAAGGCAAAGTTGTGATGAATGGATAGGGTATGTAAGAATTTGGTTATCACTGCAAGAATCAAAGGTTATTTGCATTGCTGGTAATTTCATGGTATCATTGTTGTATTGAGGGAAGATTTTCGGTAAGCTGTGATAATATGGCTAAGTTGTTTTTTGAATTGTGAAATATGTATTATGCTCCTGTTGGTCTTAGGAGCTGATTGCATGAGGACATATTTGTTGAGTTGCAGAGAGTTTTGTACTGAGTTGTTGTGATAATTGTGTTGATGATTGTATTGAGTTAGAGTTTATGGAAAATTTATGAGAGGTTTGTGATATGCCAATGTATTATGAGTAGATCTACATAGCAATTGTGTTTTGTATACAAAGATGTATTTTCCGCAGAGGGGATTTTGTATTGTTGAGAGTTGTTTTGCTATTGATTGCCAAATAATGTCTTGATGAGTATGTTGATGAAGAGTTTTATTGCACTGAGTAGAGACTTTGATTGATTGATGATGTATGTGGATATGAATTGCTAATAGTGATTGGGTTATTGCAAAAGAGTTTTGTTGACAGTTGTGCAAAGGTCAGATGTGTATTCAACTATTGAGATTGAGCATAATATTATATGTGGGTCCAATTTGAAAATTGGATGAAATGTGGCATGTATGATTTGTGTTTGAGTCAGGTGGATCTAGTGTGAAATATTCTGAAACGAGGTCCATAGAGGGTTTGAGGGTTGGAGCCTTCAGTGAGGGAGTGGTATCTTCCTTCTGGTGGTTGCCAATAAAATTGATCAGGGAGTCGTGGCCTCCTTCCAGTGGTACCTAGAGAAACAAGGAAGTGGTCGCCTCCAGCAGGTAGGAGCCTGTGCATTAGTAAGAGTCTAGGTTGGTGTAATATGTAATAGAAGATTTTCTTTATAATAATAAGAAGACCGAGACAACAAAAACAATGGTTTTTCCTAGTTGGGTTTTCCACCTAATAGCCAGTGTTTCTATGTGATGATGTGCTTGTTGATCCATTGATGTGCTTTATGTTTATATGCATTCATATACTACTCATAGTTTACATATGTTATCTGGCAATGCTTAACTCAACTGTTCATTAACATTGAAAATAAAAATGGAAATACTAATTGCACGAAATGTTGATTCACCCCTCCTCCCCTTCGCCCCCCATCTTAGTATTTCTAACAAAAAGAATATAGGAGACAAGTATAAATAAAATTTTGCAAATACATTTTCTTAGATAAACCCAAAGTAAAAATGTACAAAAGAGGGGCTATGAGTAATGATCAAATCATTTAGAAATCCCTAGCTCCCACAAGAGGCAATGAATGATGTCAAGAAACTAATATAACTAGGTAATGTATGTGCAATATAAAGAACACATAGTGGAATTTAAACTAAAAGAGTATGATAATTACTAAATACAAAGGGAACATGGTCAACTATGGAGAGCTGGAGAAAGCTAGAAGTATTTTTATAAACCTTGTATAAATGGGAAGGAAATAAAGTAGGGCCTTTCAAATTCAACATGCATTAATATTGGAATGTGCAAGCTTAGTAATGACCTAATAGGAATCTAAAGATTTAAAAACGGTAGAAAGAAGAGTCTAAAATATTCCACAACATAAGATGAAATACCTTTCCCTAACATCCTATTGGTAAATAGATCATTATAATAGACAATAAATATTATTCTCGAGAACATACTTTCCATTTTCATAAACTCTTACATGGAAAACAAAAACAAAAGAGAAAGTAACACTGAATAAAAAATTCACACTTGTAATTACATTCCAAAACATGATTGTTTTGTTTTTTTATCAAAAGAAGAGATATGACACAATTAGCTCATGGATACCACTTGATCCTATTAATGTCCACTTTATCTCAGTATTCTTTGAATAGTCAAGTCTTTTTTTGGTTTGCTTGACTATTGCAAATTGAGTTACCCCCTTTGGCCTTTGAACAATGAAATTAACAATAGGAAAGCAGATGATTTGAACATATCTAAAAGGATTTGTACAATACTTACATATTTAATTCAAGCATATCATAAACACATAAATTGTGCATGACTCTCAAACTTTATGTTGTAGCAAAATCATAATGCCTTTTAATAGGATAATCCATGCATAAAAAACATCTTTGAAACAAAGGATTTTTTTTTTAATAAATGGTGTAACATGCTTGGTTGTCTCTGTACTGCTGTTTCCATGATGGGGTACTTAAAATGAAACATAAAAAATTCTTTGATACCATATTGTAATGTACCATTTCCAATATTGAGCTATAGTCAACATTATTACATAAAATTTATAAGAAAATATCAGTATACAATAAAAATAATATTTCCTAGTACAAATGAATCAATGCCAATGAAAATAGTCAATCATTTCAACACTTATTAAAATCATACATTATAATATTACCTTGAATAAGAATAATAGGCACACAAAAACTTAAAGCACTTTATATAACACACTTTCCCATAAAATCTAATTATGTTTCCTCACATAATTTGGTATCCTTTGCAATATCCATCATTTACTAAGGTTTTCACATAATAACACCAACTATTGTTAGAGAATGCCACTAATTCCCTATAAATAACTCATGGTGATCAAGGTATATCATAGGGTTCCAGTGTCCACACATTCTCCCTGTGTTTTCTAGCTTTCAATAGTCATCATTTTGCCTTACTAGGTAGATCTACAATCCCACTTGCATCATAAACATACAAGTATTGTGATTTATTTATCTATATATCAATTGAATTTGGAGTAGACCAATACCATAAATATTTTCCCAATAATATTAGAAGTTCCATATAATACTTGTCTTTCAATTGTGTAGGCAATAGTCCCTATCTTTGTTATAGCATAATTTCACTACCATATCCAAGACATTTCTTTATGTGACTTTGTTCCCTTGCTAGAGATTTCAGGTAATCAAAGAAAACATGACTACTTATGCTTACTTTTGTCCCTTAAGAAACCAATTTCTTGGCTGTGTAGAAATTGTGCTTAAGACATTAATGTTTATTATTCTCGTCACTTATTTGTATGATGTATCCTCAAGTGAAGGACCTAAAGGGCCTGAGTTTTAACTCTTAATACTTAGCTAATATGAAAGTCTCAGAGTGCCATATGATTGCTGAATATAAATGTTGAGTGAAGAATGCTTTGAGAAGTTAGAGAGAATACACTGTTTTTCACAGAAACTATTATCTGTAACTTAGAAGAAATGTAGAGGTAGGAACTTTAAATACATGAGCGCTCTTTTAAGGTATTTAAACTTCATTCACATAAGTAAACAAAGACCTGCATCTTCATTACCATATTTAAAGAAAGGAATACACATGATGACACATAACAGAGAAATTACAAAATCATACCCAACAATGTGTGGAAAACTGTTGATTCTTTCATTAATAATCAATTTATCAAGAATACAATAGCATAGCCTCCAGGCTCTTCAAAATTCAGACCTTTTTCCTATAATTTTGCCTCTTTTTATACATCATGGGGCAGTTGGTAACCACTAAAACTATCAAACTGCTTAACTATCTCCTATCTGTCTAAAGTAAAAGTCATTACAGAATATTATATTGGAGGGTAAAAGGCACCTCATTCTTCTCAAGAAAACAAGATAACAAGAAGTAACAAAATTAGAGTATGATTGGCGATTGCTACTCATTGTTCAAATTCGTGGCTTGAGTATGTGGTCCTGCTAATGCATCTTTGGTATGCTCTATCATCCATTCCTTTCACTTTATCCATAATGATACATTTGACTTTGGTGCTTCCTCTAACTTGTCAAGTGCTATTCTGCAAGTTATAATGCTGTAGATGTTCTGATGACAATAAAACTGCTTTAACGTAGCAAAGCTGCATCTTTAAAAAATTCTGTGCGTGGACCTGTGGGTTATGGGCCCACGTATATATCAGAAGCATTTTAATTGGTGGAATCACAAAGAAACCCTTATGGGCCTATGTATATATCGGAAACGTTCTAATTGGAGGAATCACAAAGAAACCCGACCAATCACTATCGGTCCTTCCTTAAACACTTATGGCCGGAACCCAAAAGGAAATAAGCCCTAGTTCATAACACATCGGGTCTGCTAGAAATGTTATTCCCTGTCCACATTCGAGCGGGATTACCGTCCAATCATTCAATCAACGAACGATCTCGATGGTCGGAACTCAACGAGGTTTTAAGCCCATTGTATAAAACCTTATCGTGTATGTTTTTTGAATTAACATCCGCGCTTGTTAGCAAGCGACATGCATCCAATCACCCATTCAATGGACGGTCCGATCCTTCGGAACCTTAAACTCCTTTAAATGATTTTCTTGGGTTTGCTAGCCGAGGTAACTTGCTTGCAAGTTTCCATGCGATCACCGTGGATCTTTTTCCATTGGACGACTATGATGTTTCCTCCACCATTCTTCTTCCATCGTTATTATCCGTTGATATGGCCGATCTGACGATTCCCATTCTTTGCCGTTTTAACTCTTTCTATGCCGTCAATCTTTAACATATGGTTCGGGGCCCCACCTTATATCAGATTCGAAAGCCATCAATAATATAAAACAAATCACTACTTTTGGACTTCAACATTCTCTTTTAATTCTATTAGAACATGACATTTTATTTTTATTTTTATTTTCTGTGATGAAATTGAAAACGAAATTTAAATGACAATGGATGCTACAACATCTGGCTCCACGTGGGGATAATGCTTTTGCCACAGAACCAATAAGAACCGCAGACCATTGCCTTCACCTCGGGCATGGAGTCACATATTGCTTAGCCAATTTAAATTTTATGGAATTTGTACAATGAATTCACTACGGTATCTACATTGTCAGGATGCTTGTGCTTTAGAATTGGAAATAATGTTTGAGGTACTACCCATTGACAGGTAGCTGTAAAATTTCACCATTAGTATTCTCCAGGAAGAATGTATATTTGCCCTTGCTTCTATGATCCTGAATGGGCCATACCAGAGAGGATCAAAATTCCCATGTTTGCCCTTATATTCTCTTCTAGTATCCCACCTTAATACCAGGTCTCCAACTTTAAAATCAATTTCTTTGGCCTTTATGTCAAAAATACCCTTCATCTTTGATTGATACATAATCAAATTATCTCTTACCTTTTCCTTGCTTTCACTTAACTCCACTATCTTATGCATCCTTCTTATCAGAGCATTGAGCTCTTCTTTTGCCTCCTGAATCATTGCAATCACAAGTTTCACAAGCTGACTAGGGCACAAAGCTTGAGTTCCATATACTAACTCAAAAGGTGATTTGCTTGTAGACCTTTTTGTAGTCACTCAGACAACCCATAGAGCAAACTTTAATTTTGAATCCCAGTCTTTCTAATTCTTTGAAATAGTTTTCTTAAGAATTTTCATCAATATTTTGTTAGTGGGTTTAGCCAATCCATTTCCCTGTGGATAATAAGTTGTTGAATGAGATAAAATAACATTATACTTCTGACAAAAGAAACAAACTTATTTGAACTGAACACTTGAGCATTGTCTGTTATGATTTTGACAGGGCATCCAAATCTAATAAAAATATTTTCCTCTAAAAATTTCATCACCACCTGGTCATTTTCCCTTTTGGTAGGTATAGCTTTTACCCACTTGGTGAAATAATCAGTAGATGTGAGAACCCACTTGCGCTGTCCACTTGAAGGTGGGTTAATTTCTCCAACAAAGTCTAGTCCCCATTGTCTGAATGGTTCTTCTATGAAAATTGGGATCAATGGCAAGGGAGCCAACCTCTTCTTCTCAGCAAAAATATGACACTTCTGACAGCTTCTGACAAACTTATATATATCACCAAATAGGGTGGGCCAATAAAACCTTGCTTGGAGGATTTTATGTGTAGTAGATTTCCAACTATAATGTCCACCACATAACTTCTCATGATAATCTTTAATTGTTTATGTAGATTCATCTTCTATTAAACATAACAATAAGATTCCCACAGGATCCTTCCAATACAATCTACCGTCTACAATCACATATGGCCGTGCTTTAACTTTTAATGCTCTATATCTTGTTCTATCCAAAGATTGAGGACAAGAGAGAAAACATAAATAATTGGCTATGTGCTTGTACCATTTTGTATATAAAAATTTATATAGGATTTTCATACCTGGGTTTGATTTTTCTTCACCTTCTTCATTTATTTCCTCATTTACAGGTGTTAAAAAGTTGATTCCCAATGCCTGAAAATTTGACCCGGTCAACATCTTTGCAAATCCCTGCCCTTTCACCAACTTTGTGGGCTTTATGTCCAAGTCATACTCTTGAATCTTAACTATCCATTTTCCTCTTTTGCCTTCCACATCACTCTGGACTAAGACATCCTTTACTGCAACATTTTGCACATAAGTAATGATCTGTGACTGCAGCACATAAGTCCTGAAGGCCTTTAGGGATTTTACCAAAGCATATACCTGTTTTTCAAGAATATTATACTTTAGTTTAGCATCTCTGAAAATCCTGCAAAAGAAAGCAATTGGCTACTCTTTTTCTTCATCATTTTTCTGTAACAAAACAACAACTATTGAATTAAATGATGCAAATGAAAAAAATTGAAAAAGATTTTGATAATCAGGGCTAATTAAAACTAGAGCTACTTGTAATGCTTCTTTAATCCCGGAGAATGACTCTTTGGCTTCCTTTGTCCAATGCACTTCATTTTCCTTCTTCAACATATTGGTAATTTCTTTTACAATTTCAGCATAATTGGACACAAACCTCCTTAAATTTTTTTTTCCCAAAAATTTTTGAATGTCTTTCTTACTCCTGGGTAGGGGTATTTTCTGCACAACTTGCACCCTTGCTGGATCTATCTTCACTCCATCTCTAGAAACAATGTGCCCCAGTAGTTTGCCTTCTTCTAGAGCAAAAATAGACTTCTTAGGATTCAAAGAAAGCCCAAATTTTCTACATTTCTAAAAAGTCTTTTTAAGATGGTTTGGATGCTCCTCATTTGACTTAGAGAAAACAATGATGTCATCCAAGTATATCACTACAAACTTATCACCCACAAATGCAATGTCCATAGCCCTCTGAAATGTTGAACCTGCATTCATCAACCCAAAAGGCATTCGAGCATACATGAAGGTTCCCCAAGGAGTTGTGAATGGAGTCCTTTTTTGATATTCTTTATCAACAACCACCTAGTTATACCCAGAGAACCCATCCAGCATTGACATTTTGAATGATCCAATTACCTTTTGCAGCACATGATCCATTTTAGGTAATGGGTAGTTATCTTTTAAGGAAGCCCTATTTAGATTTCTAAAATCCACACATAATCTTATTTCTCCATTTTTTTCCTCATAGGTACTAGATTGGCCACCCAGTCAGAGTACCGGAGTGGAACTATTATCTTGGCATCAAG
Source organism: Pinus taeda (assembly GCA_000404065.3). Taxonomy (NCBI): domain Eukaryota; kingdom Viridiplantae; phylum Streptophyta; class Pinopsida; order Pinales; family Pinaceae; genus Pinus; species Pinus taeda. Next base: position 52,321 of record APFE030816894.1, on the reverse strand, counting down.
CAACTTTTTGATTTCTTTCTCAATCATTGGTAAAAGCAAAGGGTTTATCTGCCTGAGTTTATGCTTAAATGGTTTAATCCCTTCTTTCAAGGGAATCTTGTGCTGAATAATATTTACATCATATGTCTTGAGATCCTCATAGGACCAAGCAAAAACATCAGTATAGTCCCTGAAAATCTCAATATATCTCTCCTTATAATTAAGTGGAACTCTATTAAATAATTTGACTAACTTGGGCTCCTTGTAGGTTCCAATATTGTGATCTTGAATCCACTCATCCTGTGAAATTTTCTCTGAACTAACAACTACAACATTGGAGTTAAAAAGTCCTTCAAGAGGGACAAGCCCCCTTGGAAGAATATTATGTTTCAATTGAATAATTTTTTGATTAACTATGGAATTTTTCAAACCACTTACTTCTGCACCTTCTGTTGCTTCATCTCCATCTTGATCAATCTCGGTGCCCTGAAAATCTTCAATCATAGTCAAGAATTCCTTAATCTGCTGATCATCTTCAAAAATATGCCAGTGCTTTATATTATCCGGAACAGAAGGCCTGTGCCTCATTTCGACCTCATATCTTAGCTTTGGATTTATATGTGGCCTAAAAGTACTGGCAACCACAGCAAAGACTTTGCTAATTTGTTCCCATCTCTTGGAATGAATTGTATGTTGAAAGCCTGAAAGAAGTTATCAACTAGATCCCACACTTTATTTTTGTATGCCCTAAGCATAGGGTGTTTTGTTTGACAATGGTTCTTAATTTTCTTTATAATCAGCTCTGAATCTCCAAAAATGAAAATCGACCAGACTCCCATTTGTTTTGCTGTTTGCAGAGCAATGATCAAGGATTCATATTCTACCACATTATTAGTTGTTTCGAACTCCAATTTAAAAGAAAATGGGATCATATTACCTCCAGGTGTAATTAAAAGGAAACCTGCACCTGTTCCTTCTTTAGAATAGGTGTTGAACATTGGAAAAGGTATGTAATTACCACTTATTTCTTTATATTTTCCTTTAAATCATAACTTCTTTACATTCTAAGATTGTCATATGATAAAGGATTATGATAGAATTAAGGATATTTGTGATTAATGTAAAATGATTAATTATTGTCTTTTTCTATGTAGAAAGTGAAGAAAATGGAAAATCACCATTCCAGAGGAAAAGACAAAGCAAAACCAGCTGCTGTCCCTTTGACAAGAAATCACATCCAGATGAGGAAATCAAGATCAGAGCGCATGGACCAGGAAAAGGAAGAAGAAACGCGGTATCAGCGCAAGAGGACGAAACGATAACCGAAGATTAAAGATATGGCGAATCCCTCAGGATCCTTTGATCTTGAGGGATTTCTACCTCAAGGCTATCTGTATTTTTGGTATTTCCACCTGGCCATTATAAAAAGGGACAACGCTGCTAGCCCAAAGGGCAGATGTTATTGTTGATTTGCAGAATTCACTGTTGTAATCTGAACTTTGATCATCGACTCTCTTTAAAGAGTGATAGTTGTAACTCTGCTTTTATGATTAATACATAACTTTGTTGTTGTTTCGTTATTTGATCCTAGAGTAATTGTAGCAGTGACTCCCTGGTGGCTAAGGGCCCGACCTTAGTGGATCACTTGCTTTCTGTATCATTATTTTTTGATTATAGTCATGTGTGGTTTGATTTCCTCTGCATTCCTTTAAATTCACTTTATTTAGTAATCTTCTGTTCCTTAACATTTCATTGACTTGCTCTGTTTTATTGAATTCGTAATTGAATAGTAAGATTATTATTTGCAACTAAAAAAGTTATGTTGTTCATTCTGAAACAATATCACATTGTCTAATCTGGATATTGCTGTTCATTTACAAATTGATATTGCTGCTCATTTACAGAGTGATATTGCTGTTCATTTAGCTACGATTTACTTACAATTGTGATTGTTGTTCATTCGATTACTGTTACATTACAACTACAATTGCCGTTCCTTTATAACCGTGGTTAATGCTCATTATGTTAGAATAAGATTATTGATTCCATAGTCACTGTGTGTTTACATTTGATTAAGTTTGCTGTTCAATATTTCGTAGACTTACTCAGGTTTGCTTTTCCTTCCTTAGATAGCTGTTCAATCCCTTTATTAGTCAAATATTGCTGTTCAATTCCTTTTGGTTAAGATTGCTGCTTAATTCATTCCTGTAGATTAAGGTTTGCTGTTCGATCTCTTCAATAGATTAGTTGCTGTTCCTTTTCTGTTAATTGAATTGCCATTTCAAGTATTTGCTTTAGTGTGATCTACAACTATAGTGAACATTGACTGCTGCTGTCTAGTTCCCAGATTGGAGATCTTGCCTTTGATTGATTTTCATTTACATCAGTTTATAGGGGAAAGAGTTATCATTACTGCATCCTTGACTGATGATTGCTGTAGTTTCTTAAGTGAATGATTTAGTTACAAAGAATTTAAGTTTCTTTCCATTACATTTAGAGTTTGTTTCTAGCATTTATTTACTTTTGTAATGCACTATACTGCTAGCATTACTCTTGAACAAGTGACCGCCTCAGACTGAGTACACTCTTGAGATACAAAATCGTACCTTGATTGATAATTAATGTAGGGTAAATAGAGGTTAAAAATATCATTTTTACTGCTCAACATTTTGGCGCTGTTGCTGGGGAGAGTGTAGCCATTTGTTTCTTTTGAAGAGAGAGCATTGTAAGTACCTGCTAGGAGAGAGTTGGGTTTTAAAAACGGAAGGTAAGAACCTGCGTATGGAGCATGTAACAACCCTGTTCCCCCACCCGCTTTCCTGCAGATTTGTTGTTATTTTGGGTAGAAATAAGTATTTGATTTGTGTGAATGACTAAGCAGAAAAAGCCTGAAAAGAATCTTAAACCACTACCCAAGCCTGATAAAGCTAAGGGGCCGGTGACCCTTGGCTGATCGACCTTTATAGACGAAATCCTTAAAAAAGCAGAATCTCATCCTTCAGTAGGACCTAGAAAAGTTGCTTCTAGACAACCTACCAGTTCCCTTCGGGCCACAAAATCACCATCTGTAGCCTTTGTTGAGGTGCATAGCCAAATAGAGGAGTAAGATTTTCAAGAAATTGAGAATTCTAGCCCAAAATCATTACAATAAGGGAACCTTAGTAATCTCTGCGAAGGAAGAGGAGAAACAGGGGAAACTGAAGAACCAAGATCTCCTCTTGGAATAGTTTAGCCATTAAATAGCCTAGATAAGGGAAGTGCTGTAAAAATCACCGAGAACGAAGTTGAAGAACCTGAAGGGCTAAAATCCCCCTAGAAATTAGTTCAGCAAGGAACTCTCATCATCCCAGACAAAGGAAGTGCTATTAAGGCCATTCCTGCTCTTTCTAGCCAGCCTAGGAATACCCTCCTAGAAATCCCAGAAGGTTATTAGCATGTATTTGACCAAATGGCCTAGAACCAGCAAACCCCCCAAACCTCCACACTGAAATATCCCATTGTAGATACTGCAGTTAATGCATCTATGAAGGCCATTCCGCTTCAGCATATCCCTACATTCCATGGCCTAAAATCGGAAGATCCATACACATTTTTGTTTGAATTCGATGTGCTGTGTAGGGGGTACAACTATACCACCGATCCCCAAAAGTTGAAATTATTTCCCTCTACATTAAAAGGGGCTGCTTTATGATGGTTTATGGGGTTAGGTGGAGGTGTTATAAACGTCTGGGATCAGATGAAAGATGCTTTCTTGAAAAATTATCAGGATTATTGTAGGTCTAGAGAGTTAAAGGATGAAATATTTTATATGGTAGCTAGACCTAATGAGACACTAGAAGAAAATGTTGAACGTTTTTAGTATAATCTTCAAAGATCTCCTTATGCATCATTACCCTTACCTGACAATGTATTAAAAACAACATTAATTAAAGGCATGAAGGAACAATGGGTTGAAACACTAAACATTATGGGAAAAGGAGACATTTATCAAGAAAATTTTGCTGACATTATTGAGTTATGTATCAGGAGTTCTCGAGGTAGCACAAGGCTAAAACCAGCGGAACATGATAGGTTCACAAGAGACAACAAGATCTCTGGAGAAGGAGTAACCCACGCAGAAATAAGAAATTTACTGGAGAATTTCAAAACTGATATATTAGGGACTCTGACAACACAACTCAATATTATGCAAGCGAAAAAGAAACAATCAGAAGGCAATATTCTACCCCAGATGCAGAAAGAAACATAGCCACAAAGAGTGCCCACTAGATGCAGTTCAAGTTTGCACTATCTGTACAAAAGATCACCCCACAAAGAACTGTCCCTCACTTCCTGGTTTGAAAGAAATATACAAAGAAGTAGAAGAAGAATCAGAACTGATGTACCTACTTAATCAGTGCCGTAAATGGCAACCGCGACAATCAGGTATGTCCTTTGATCTATCTTCTTCTTTCCAGCCTTCGTAATATCATGCTCAACAATATAATACAATGTGGCAAAATCAACCTCCCTTCTCAAATTGGTCACAACAACCATTTCCTTCATCATCTCCATGGTAGAATCAAACAAGCCAATCTAATTGGCCAAATTATCCCTACTCTCCACCATATTGGAAAAACAATGCATATCCAACACAATGGTCCCCTCCCACTTCGCAGAGTCAAGCCTGGCAGACAAACTGGCAAAGACCGATGAATCAGCCAACAGGAACCATTCCACTCCCTCAACCTACACTACCAGCGCCATATGCACTACAACAAAACCCCCAGCCCAACTTAAGACCGCAACTCCTAGCCCAACCCAACCCGAACCCAAATAATAGACCAGTTCAATCCATTCAAATAATCGAAACACCAGAAGTAGAAACCGATCTAAGGGAGTGCAACGACCTTCAATTAAGGTCTGAGCGCATTATAGAAACTGAGGAAGATAAAAATGTTCAAGTTGAAAATTAGTTACCGGTAGAAAAACCATTACAAGAAGAAGATGTGGTCAGACAACAGACTCATGACCAAACAACCACATCTTCTCCCCCATTCCCAGAACAATTAATCATACCACGCCCTATAGAACATCTTGAATTTGATATTATGGGAGAACTCAAGAATTTGTATATAAGATCCCACTCCTCCAAGCTATCCAAGATACCCCAATATATGTAAAAACCATCAAAGAGCTATGTATAAAAAAACCAAGGAGGAGAATAACAAATAACCCAACAGTCCAAGTAGTTGGCACCCTATCTGATCTATTATCAGGAAGAGAAACACCTGTCAAATATGAAGACTCAGGAAATCCAATAGTGAGTGTAAATCAATGGAAAAACCTTCTCAAATGCCCTAGTTGATTTAGGCATTGCAATTAATATTTTAACAACCACCACTTGTCCAAAACTGGGCATTACATTAGTGGAACCAACCTCCACCTTATTAGAACTGGCCGACCGATCAGTAGTTAGGCCAGAAGGTACACTACACGATGTCATGGTATCTGTTGATTCCTGGGAATATTCTACCAACTTTCTAATAATCAACCCCAAAAACCGACTCAATGGACACCCATTAATTTTAGGTAGACTTTGGCTTGCGACTGCTGATGCTTACATTGGCTGTCGACAAGGCAGTATGACCATAACTAAAGGGAGTAACATCAAGAATCTAGCTCTATACCCTCCAGCCAATCCAAGTGTAACAATAATAAAAACTAACAAACATCCTGTATCATACCTCACAGAAAACATCAGGTCCACATTAACCATAGAAGATGCCCTCGATTTTAAAGATCAAACAGAGGATGATGTTATTAACAACTTCATTAACCAAGCTGAATCCAGATCCCATGTACAATGTCACATGATAGAGGCAACATTTGACAATGGACTAGAAGAAGATCCCCTCAAAGACACCCATGATCAAATGATACCCACTACCTCTGTTTCAAACAACAAAACTATAGAGATTGAGCCAGGAAAAACCTTGAACATCAATAATAACCTGACTCCTGAACAAGAAGAAAAGCTAGTCCAACTACTGAGAAAATATAAGGAATATTTTGCGTGGGATTATCTGGACATGAAGGGAATTGATCCCCAGCTGTGTATGCACCACATTTATATAGAAAAGGATGTTAGACCCGTTCGCCAACCCCAACGGAGACTCAACCCTCACCTGAAAGATATTGTGAAAGCTAAATTACAAAAACTTTTGGATGTAAACTTTATTTATCCAATCTCTGATAGCAAGTGGGTCTCTCTACTAGTAGTGGTGCCAAAGAAGAATGGAAAATGGAAGATTTGTGTAGATTATAGAGAATTAAACAAAGCAACCCAGAAAGACCACTTTCACGTTCCATTCATTGATTAGGTATTAGACACATTAGCAAGAAAGAAATTCTTTTCTTTCTTGGATGGCTTCAGTGGATACAATCAGATTCAGGTTGCCCTTGAAGACCAGGACAAAACTACTTTTACCTATCCTTGGGGAACATTTGCCTACATAGTCCTACCCTTTGGCCGATGCAATGCCCCTGCCACATTTCAGAGGGCCATCCTCAACATCTTTTCAGATTTAATAAATGAAGGGCTCGAAGTATATATGGATGATTTCACACCATACAGAGATGATTTTGAGCCAGCACTAGACACATTGGAAAAGGTGCTGCAACGATGTATCGCCACCAAGCTCTGCTTGAGCCATGAAAAGTGCTATATGATGATGACCGAAGGGCTCATCCTAGGTCATTATATCTCAGCAGCTGGAATACAGGTAGATCCAGCCAAAATTCAAATAATTTTGTTAATACCTACTCCTACCACACAGACAGAGGTACACAGTTTTATTGGATTTTCTGGTTATTATAGGAGATTCATAGAACATTTTTCTCAAATAGCTGTACTTCTATACGCACTGACAGGGAATTTTGATTTTGTTTGGACAGATAAATGCGACCATGCTTTTGAGGATCTGAAAAAGCTTGTGTCAACAACCCCAGTGCTCAGAGGCCCAAATTGGGACTTGCCATTTCAAATTTCATCAGATGCTTTAGACATAGCTATTGGAGCAATCCTTGGGCAGGAAGAAGACAAAAAACCATATGCAATCTATTATACTAGCAAGAATTTGTCTCTTGTTGAGCTAAACTATACTGTTACTGAAAAAGAATTTTTAGCTGTAATACATGCTATAAATAAACTTAGGCATTATATCACTGGATATCTTGTTGTTTTATATACAAATCACTCTGCCATAAAATATTTAGGAAATAAACCTATCACAAATGGTAGAGTAACAAGATGGTTGATTTTATTGCAGGAATTTGACATCACAATAAAAGATCGACATGGGAAAGAGAATCCCGTAGTTGATTTTTTCTCACGAATGCCAAAGCCAGTGGATGCAACAGTAGTCGAAGATCAATTTCCAGATGAACATTTATTTGCAATTACTGTCAAGACACCCTGGTATGTTGATGTTGCAAATTATTTAGCAGTAGGCAAATTACCAAAGCATCTGACCCCCAATGAATGAAAACAGATTGTGCAACGTAGTATCCGATTTTCTTGGATTGGGGGCTACCTATTTCATACAGGGGCAGATATGGACATCAGAAGATGTGTCCGTGGAGACAAAATATTTGACATTCTGAAAGCCTGTCATGACGGATCGTGTGCTGGACATTTTGCAGATCAACGGACCGATCACAAGGTTTTGCAACCATGATATTACTGGCCCAAAATCTTTAAAGATGCTAAGAAATTTGTTCAAGCCTGTGACAGTTGCCAAAGAGCAGGACGCCCTTGACAATCCGACGAAATGCCTTTAAACCCACAGTTAGTAATCGAACCATTTGAGCGTTGGGCACTCGATTTTGTTGGTCCGATCAACCCATCATCAAATCAGAAAACATACATTCTAGTAGCAACAGAGTATGTTATCAAATGGGTTGAAGCAGAGGCACTTCCAAGAGCTATAGAGGACTCTGTGACTCATTTCCTGTTCCAAATATTTGTGCGATATGGCCTCCCAAGAGACATAGTCACGGACAGAGGACCACAGTTTGTAGGTAATAAAATCACTGCAACATTAAAAAATTATCACAGTCAGCACAAAATTACCACTCCGTATCACCCACAGGCAAATGGCCAAGTAGAGAGCACAAATAAAGTGATAGAGGCAATATTAACAAAAACCATTGCATCAAACAGGCATGATTGGGCTTCAAGATTGCTGAAAGCCTTGTGGGCATACTGAATAACATGGAGAAACACCACCGGTTATTCACCATATTAACTAGTATTTGGAAAGGAACCCATCTTTCTAATAGAGTTCAAAATCCAAACGTTAAGAATAGCACAGGAGATCGCTCTAGATTTAAATGAGGCCTAGACGAATAGATTACAACAAATTAGCGAGCTAGATGAAATTAGGCTCTTGGATCTTCAACACATTGCATTAATTCAACAGCAGAGAGCAAAATGGCACGATGCCTTGATTAAAAACAAAATCTTCCACGAAGGAGATTGGGCACTCCTATACGATTCCAGGTTTCAGGATTTTCTGGGAAAACTTCAGAATCGATGGCATGGACCATATGAAATCTAGAAAGTGCATGACAATGGCACCATTACTTTGACTACTATTGACGAATCTGGACATACCTTTAAAGCAAATGGCCACCGAGTGTGACTATACCATAAACTGCTTACTCGGGAATCCTTCTACCAGCAGCTTCGGGAAGATTCTGATATGCAGATTCTTGCTGAGGAAAATAATTCTTCCTCAACATTGGTTCACTAAGTAATTTCAGTATTCCTAAATTTTGTACATAACTTTTTCTTTTCTGCCTGTATAAATTAATTTCTGTACAAATTTTTGCATTTCTGCATTTTTTTTAGATTTTGCTGTTCCTTTTCGAAGGAACAACACTTTTGCCATTTTGCTGTTCCTTTCCGAAGGAACAACACTTTTGCATTTTGCTGTTCCTTTCCGAAGGAACAACATTTCCTCTGTTTTTTTGTTCCTTTCTAAAGGAACAACACTTTTGCATTTTGCTGTTCCTTTCTGAAGGAACAACATTTCCGCCTTTTTGCTGTTCCTTTATGAAGGAACAACACTTTCATGTTGCTGTTCCTTTCTGAAGGAACAACACTTCTGCATTTTTGCTGTTCCTTTCCGAAGGAACAACACTTTCGTTTTTTGCTGTTCCTTTCCAAAGGAACAACACTTTCGTTTTTGCTATTCCTTTCTGAAGGAACAACATCTCCGCATATTTGCTGTTCCTTTCCGAAGGAACAACACTTTCGTTTTTTGCTGTTCATTTCTGAAGGAACAACACTTTCTTTTTTTTTGCTGTTCCTTTCCGAAGGAACAACACTTTCGTTTTTTCTGTTCCTTTCCAAAGGAACAACATCTCTGCATTTTTGCTGTTCCTTTCCAAAGGAACAACACTTTTGCATTTTGCCATTTGTTTCCGAAGGAACAACATTTCCACATTTTTGCTTTTCCTTTCCGAATGAACAACACTTCTGCCAGATTCTTTTGCCATTCCTTTTAAAGGAACAACCCTCCTTTGCATTTTTTTTTCCTTTCTGCCGTTCCTTCCGAAGGAACAAAAGTTTGATTTCGGATGATCTTAGGCTGTTTCGCTAAAAGAGCGGTATTTTATTTCACGCTTGCTTTATTTGCTGTTCCGATTAAGGAACAACTGCTGTTCTGATTAAGGAGCAACTACTGTTCCTCTTAAGGAACAACAATTTCGAGTATGTTTTTTATTTTGGTTTCTGTTCCTCTTAAAGGAACCATAGTTTTTGTGCTGTCCCTCTAAAGGAACAACAACTGTTCCATCTAAAGAACAACACTTTTTGAGTGCATTTTTTTGTTTTGTGTGTGTGTGTGTGTCATCATTTAGAGGATTTTTGTGAATAATGGTCATTTAAGGCACAACCATACATTTATGCAAGAATACAAAAAGTAGAGGGTACTGAAATCAACAAACCAAAGAAAAATCGTTAACTTTAGAGAAATTGCTTTGAATTGATAAGAGAAAAGAGAAAATGACACAACTATTTATATCACTTTGCTGTCTTTATTTTCACTAAAGCCAATTTGATTGATTATTTTTATCATGTTGGTTCTTCCTTAAATCTTCATAATTCTCTTTGATCATTATTATTGAACAAGAATAAGGGCATATTTTCTTCTATTGAGATGTTCATACTTCTTCCACCATCCCTACTCTTAAGGAGTGTTGAGCCACCCTCTGTATATAAATAGGAAAGTGCTATATAGAAGAAAAGAAGAAAAAAGAAAAGATACATATCTATAATATTACTAACATGATTTGCCAGATGAAGGATAGGGGGTCTCATCAAGAGCCAACCTACCATGATCATAAGGAAGAAAGTGAAGTGGCATTCCAACTATGGCCATCACACCAGGGATATGATCCAAGAGGCACATCAGAAAAATAAAAAGTCCTTAGAACAGGAGGTCTCATCACGAGCCGACTTGCCCACCTTTCACTCCTTCTTGGTGAATGTCATTGTGATTCATT
>APFE030816894.1:608-32594 GCA_000404065.3 Pinus taeda | reverse complement strand
AAACTCGGGAATAGCAAGTTTAACGGTTTTGTATTTCTCAATATGCACGGCTTGCTGTTCCAACACCATTTCTGTGTTTTGGCTCTGTAAAAATTAACAGTGAGCTAAAGTTTGAACAGCTTGCTATTCCATTGTCACCTCTGTGTTTTTTTAACAGTGAGCTAAAGTTTGAATAGCTTGCTGTTCCATCGTCATCTCTGTGTTTTTTACAGTGTGCTAAGCTTGAACAAAATGGGAGGCAGATCAATTCGCAGCGAACCGTAGGTGTTAATGGTCTCTGATGCTGCATGTGAAATCTTAGTAAGGGCAGGATGTATTGCCTACCTTAACCGTCTACAACAGCCTAACGAGACAGTGGCCATTGAATTTCTGTAGAATCTGCAGGAAGATCATTCCATGATGAGGGGGAGACAAATAACAGTAACATATGAGATAATTGGTGAATTTTTGGGACTGCCAGCCATTGGACCAGTATGGACCTTGAAAAAGATGAGACTGCAAGACACTATAACCATCTTCCGGGACGAAGGAAAGAACCTTAGACTGCAAGACGCTATAACCATCTTCCGGGACGAAGGAAAGAACCTTACTGTCAAAGGAAAAGGAGTCCTACTGGCAACCCTGGGAGAACCTTGGGCAGAATTGGCCAGAATTGTCGAAAGCTACATCACTTGCGATGGAAGAAAAGATGTGGTAAGACCATGCCATCTCAAACTGTTAGCTGTATTAAAACAAAAATGTGCTGTGAATTTGCCCGCATACTTAAATTTTTTATTACATGATGCTGCCTGAAGTATAAGAAAATATCGTCATGTAGAATCAGTAGTAAGTCATCACGGTTTAATTCGGATGATAGTCAGTTACAATCTCACCCAACAACAGAGTAGTTGGGAAGAATTGATCTTCTCAATAGATGGGGGATTGGCCTTACTAGCCCCAAAATGAAAAAAACATTGCTAGCACATCAATTAGACCGTAGAAACGAAGACAGTCTGTCAGATTGGGAAGAAGCAGAGGAATGCTGGGAAATTCCCAAGGAAACAGTAGCCAGCCTGTAGAAATACACCACTCAGAGGACGAGCAACCCCCACAACTTGAAGGAGGGGAAAATGAAGAAGAATTAGAAGAAAAGGAAGAAGAGGAACCGAAAGAGGAAGCTGAGCAAACCGGTCAAGAAGAAGGAGAGGAAGCAGAGCAACCCAGCGAAAGCCCATTGCAAAACCCTCTGCAAGAAGACGAATTGGCCCAAATTTTGGCCAATATGGGCGAGTATGTCCAACCCTACAGCCCACTCAACCCCAATACCAAAGAAGGGCCGTAGGAACACTATGCTCATGATAAGAGTGCATCTCAGGAGATGTTGATGAGGAGGAAGAAGAAGGACAATCCCAGGAACACTCTACTCATGATAAGAGTGCATCTGGGGAGATGGGTGATGAGGAGGAAGAAGAAGGACAATCTCAAGAAGCCTCTGCTCACAGTGAGAGTACACCCGAAGAAATGCATGGTGAAGAAGAAGTTGCCCGAGAAACAACAGAACAAACCATGGTTTCCTCCCCTGAAAAACCTAATCAGCAGGACAAGAACACTGAAGAAGTGTTCCAAGCAGGAAACATGGAAATTGGCTAAGGTGAGAGTACAATCCCTGAAGAACAAAGCCCAGGCCTAAGAAAAGAAACAACTATTCCTTCTAAGAAAACAAATGAAATCAAAAAGTTGCGAAAGGAACAACATAGACTGCTTAATGTAATTAAACAACTTCGACAACAAATAAGGGTCCTAAAAATGGGGAAAAACTCAAAAATAACCCCTGGAGCAAAGGATGTAGCCACCAAGGTGAAATCCCATAAAAAGAAAATAAAAAGGACTCAAGTCAAACCCATTATTGTTTAGTACCGCAAGGAACAACATGCGGCTATTACAAATGCAGAAGCTCAAACAGAAAACACACCAGTCTGTGATAAGTAAGTCCAGACAGAGGCATTGTCCTCTAGCATCATGATCGACCGGACAGTTCATGAGAAGGAAACACAGACTATAAAAACTTGATGTCGCAATAAGGAGATCCAGGTAGATCTCCAACCCAAAAATGTCATGATGAACAATGATCCGAGGATAGTGATACTTCAAAAATATCTGGCACAGGCCCAACAAATGATAGAAAAGCTCACAGAGGAAATTGTTTCTCATGAGAAATATCAAAAGTTACAGTAGCAAGTAAAGAACATCAATGCATTGAAAAGTAAGGCTTTCGATAGATGGTGAAGGGGAGAGGAAAAAGTCAGAAAGGTAACCAATAGACTAGACACAGTTATGAGTCAAATGGATACCTTATGTTCTCTATATACTGATGTTCTATCATGTAGGGCACCTGCCAAAAACTATGCTTTGTTTTGATGGAAAGATATTTACAATTGAAAATTAAGGCCGTTAAGCAGGGGTGCCTATAGAGATAAAAACTATTGATGATTTCATAAATTTCTATAAGCATTATGGGGTGAAAGTTCAGCGACTGCTATGTGAGTTTTATTTTCATAATCTTGTGTTGGACAGAGAAACAAAAAAGAACCCTAGCCGTTTTGTGGGTGATATCCAGCTTCAGGCCTTCATCTCTTTTGCTGTTAACCAGGTAAAGTGGCCTAAAGCCTACAATACCTTCCAGAGACAGGAGAACAGGTTAGATCTATGGGTAAGGGGTGAACCTAGAAACCCATTGCAACTGTGGAATAAGCATAGAAGCTTAATGAGTAAGAAGGGTGTGATCCAGACATTGGGGACCTATTCACATAGCAGTCATCCAGCAAGGGGTAGAATACTTCCTAGCCATCAAAGACCTTGCCATAGCAGTAGCCAAATTCCGATACCAGACTTCCAATCGGAATATCCAAAACAAGAGCCATTCAATTAAGAAAATTTTAAGCTAGCTACTGATCGCTTGGTTACCTATGGTGACCTCATCTTGAGAGAAGGCCCATCTTGGTTAGACTGTAGGTTTCGAAGTCCAATCATCTGGTATCCTGCACCAGGATATAGAGCCCTCTATGAATTGCCTGAAGGTCAGACAGGGCATATTTTTGAAGTCTTAGCTAGAAATCATGGTTTTAGACCACTGACTGAAAACCCTTCTCCAACCTATTCCCTAACTTCCTTGCATGTCAATTACAATGTTTTCATGAGGACATGAAAAAGGGTAAGCAGGGGGGTGTGTTGAGCATTGGAAAAGGTATGTAATTACCACTTATTTCTTTATATTTTCCTTTAAATCATAACTTCTTTACATTCTAAGATAGTCATATGATAAAGGATTATGATAGAATTAAGAGGATTTTTGATTAATGTAAAATGATTAATTATTGTCTTTTTCTACGTAGAAAGTGAAGAAAATGGAAAATTGCCATTCCGGAGGAAAAGACAAAGCAGAACCAACTGCTGTCCCTTTGACAGAAAATCGCATCCAGACGAGGAAATCAAGATCGAAGCGCATGGACCAGGAAAAGGAAGAAGAAACACGGTATCAACGCAAGAGGACGAAATGATAACCGAAGATTAAAGATATGGCGAATCCCTCAGGATCCTTTGATCCTGAGGGATCGCTACATCAAGGCTATCTGTATTTCTGGTATTTCCACTTGGCCATTAGAAAAAGGGATAACGCTTCTAGTCCAAGGGGCAGATGTTATTGTTGATTTGCAGAATTCGCTGTTGTAATTTGAACTTTGATCATCGACTCTATTTAAAGAGTGATAGTTGTAACTCTACTTTTATGATTAATACATAACTTTGTTGCTGTTCCATTATCTGATCCCGGAGTAACCATAGTAGTGCGTCCCTGGTGGCTAAGGGCCCGACCCTAGTCGATCACTTGCTTTCTGTATCATTATTTTCTGATTACAATCGTGTGTGGTTTGATTTCCTCTGCATTCATTTAAATTCACTTTATTTAGTAATCTCCTATTCCTTAACATTTCATTGACTTGCTCTGTTATATTGAATTTGTAATTGAATAGTCAGATTATTATTTGCAACTGAAAATTTTATGCTGTTCATTATGAAACAATATCGCATTGTCTAATTCGGATATTGCTGTTCATTTACAGATTGATATTGCTGCTCATTTACAGGGTGATATTGCTGTTCATTTAGCTATGATTTACTTACAATTGTGATTGCTGTTCATTCGATTACTGTTACATTACGACTGCAATTGCCGTTCCTTTATAACCGTGGTTAATACTCATTATGTTAGAATAAGATTACTCATTCCATAGTCGTTGTGTGTTTACATTTGATTAAGTTTGCTGTTCAATATTTCGTAGACTTACTCAGGTTTGTTGTTCATTCCTTAGTTAGTTTTTCAATCCCTTTATTAGTCAAAGGTTGCTGTTCAATTCCTTTCGGTTAAGATTGCTGCTTAATTCATTCCTGTAGATTAAGCTTTGCTGTTCGATCTCTTCAATAGATTAGTTGTTGTTCCTTTTCTGTTAATTGAATTTTCATTTCAAGTATTTTCTTTGGTGTGATATACAACTGTAGTGAACATTGACTACTGCGGTCTAGTTCCTAGATTGGAGATCTTGCCTTTAATTGATTTTCATTTACATCAGTTTACAGGGGAAAGAGTTATTTACTGCATCCTTGACTGATGATTGTTGTAGTTTCTTAAGTGAATGATTTAGTTACAAAGCATTTATGTTTCTTGCCATTACATTTAGAGTTTGTTTCTAGCATTTATTTACTTTTGTAAAGCGCTATACTACTAGCATTACTCTTGAACAAGTGACTGCCTCAGACTGAGTACACTCTTGAGATAAAAAATTGTACCTGGATTGATAATTAATGTAGGGTAAATAAAGGTTAAAAAGACCCTTTTTATTGCTCAACAATAGGCTCCATCAAAGAAGCACTTCCACACCCCTTCTATTTGCAGCTCTGTCTTTACACAGGCTAAAGCAAGCTACCTTTGGTTATCTTCAGCCAAGTCTGCATTGTCATGCAACATGAAGCAAGAAAAATCATTTTTTTCTTGGCTACACATAGGTGAATTACTTGCTCCGTTCTTTGTGATTGTATTAACAAATCTTGTTTCTTTGTATAACCTTCTTTATTCTCCACCAAAATTAGTATGATAGCATAAGAAAAAACCAATTTCAAAACACCACCCAATTTAGCCCCCCATGACCTAGATAGTAACATTCCAAACCTAGCAGGGATATCTGCTACCACTACATCCATTACCAAGCTTCTAGTTGGGATCTGGACTAGTGACACCACCATATCTTTAATGACCCCGAGACACTTGACTTTATTTGAATTAAAAGAATACAGGTCTCTGTAAGGTTTAGTAACTTGTAGGTTTAGTTGTTTCATCACTGATAGTGGCATAAGGTTATGTGAAGTTCTTGAATCAAACATACAATTATGCAAGAGGAAATCATGAATCAATAAAGAAATGTAGAAAGGAGGTGTTGAAGAATCTACCTCATCCACATGTGGACCAAAAACCACTATTGGTTTATTCTCTTGTAGATTCACAATGTCATTTATATTCACATTCTGAGACAGGTTGATAAACTCAGCAATCTCTCTTTGATAAACTGGTGTTTTGAACAACTCTGTGAGGGACACCTGAATTCTGATTTTTCTAACTCTTTAGTGAGACTAAACACATGGACCTGTTTAGTATTCCTTTCATTTTCATCTTCACTCTTTTTCATCACTGAAATCTCTTGTGGAATGGAAACCATTTTCTCTAAAGGAATTTTATCACTTTTATCTTGAGAAGACTCATCTTGAAGTATTTGAGTCTTGCTATTGGTATTCTGTTGTTGCTTTCATTTATTTAATTGTTTTGCAGGCTGTGGTTCTTGTGGAGTCGCCTTTTGTAGGGGAGCTGGAACTTGCTGCTCACCTTCATTTTCTTGAATTCTAGATCTTTTCCTTCATCTCAAGTCATATTTCTTATGTAATTCTGCCTGCATAAAATCAATAAACTGCTTCCAATATTCATCAATTTCATTCTCATCATAAATGGCATCTGTTTTAGTATATTCTTCTCCCTCAACACCTAGTTCATCTTCATCTACTGCATATAATATGGAAATATGATCATCATGGTCCTTGAAATGCTCTGGTACTTCATCAGGATCTGCCTCTAAATAAAGTGGTGCTTGAACCTAATCTTGGTCTTTTCTCTCCTTCTGCAAAATTTGCAGAGGTTGTCTTCTATATTGAGGATTAAAGTTTTTGTTCTATTGTACCTGCCTCTGAGAATTCTTACTCTCCAATTCCAATTTAATCAATTTATTAGACAAATTTTTAATCACATTATTCATATCCTCTAATGTTTGATTTTGAGAGGATTCCACTTTATCCTTCGCCTTATCTTGGATAGGCTGTCTTTGGAGCTTTACCTGCAGCCACTAGATTTGCTTCTATTTCTAAGGCATTAGTTTGGATCTGATCAAGGGTTGTGGATCTTCTCTCCCTTAATGTGAACCCAAAATCTAATTCAAATTCCCTTGAAAAAGTTATTTTTGCACCAACAGGAGGGGGATTGATCTCCACTGGTAGACTGTTGTAAATTTCATTGAACCTTCTAATTAACTCAACAACACTTTCATCAGATTTCTTCTTAATAGCATTAAAATTTGTGAGTGAATACCCATGGTCTCATTTCTCTCCCCATCTCTGGGTGAACAGGCACTCCATCTCTTCCCATGTAGGAATAGAGTTATTAGGAAGCCCTTTAAACCACTTTCTTGCTTCTCCATCCAAGGATTGCACAAAAAGTCTTAAAACAACATCCAGGTGTTCAACATTGAGATTTTCTGCAAAATTACAAAACATTGCTATATGCTTCTCTGTTGTTTGTTCATCCTCCCCTGAGAAACGAGGAATAATTTTTAAGTATTCTTGAGGCATTGGATTCAATTGTTGTGGCAACTAAATAGGTGCATACCTATTCAACAAGAATGTAGGTGAATGTTTGGATGAAAGATGTGTTGAACTGCTGCCAGGTGCAAACAATGTAGGACTTGGTGTAACTGGAGTTTTTGGCCTTCCGACCCTCTTGGAAACTAGTCTCTTAGGGTCTGAAAGGGCTTGAACTTTTTTGCTGTGAGGTATCTGACCTCGTATGAGGACTCTTTGAAGCTAAATTTATTGTTTTATGTTCAATACAACCAAATATTACCTCCTCACTGAAAAACCAGAGGAAAATATTAAAATCCGAGGGAAAAGTGTTCTTGATTTCGTTCCCCGACAATGACGCCAATTAATGTTGTCCCTTAAGAAACCAATTTCTTGGCTATGTAGAAATTGTGCTTAAGACATTAATGTTTATTATTCTTGTCACTTATTTGTATGATGTATCCTCAAGTGAAGGACTTGAAGGGCCTAACTTTTAACTCTTAATACTTAGCTGATTTGAGAGTCTTAGAATGCCATATGATTGCTGAATATAAATGATGAG
Organism: Pinus taeda; assembly: GCA_000404065.3. NCBI lineage: Eukaryota > Viridiplantae > Streptophyta > Pinopsida > Pinales > Pinaceae > Pinus > Pinus taeda. Next base: position 25,123 of record APFE030816894.1, on the reverse strand, counting down.
TGAAGAATGCTTTGAGAAGTTAGAGACAATAAGCTGTTTTTCACAGAAACTATTATCTGTAACTTAGAAGAAATGTAGAGGTAGGAACTTTAAATACAGGAGCACTCTTTTAAGGGATTTTAACTTCATTCACATAAGTAAACAAAGACCTGCAACTTCATTGCCATATTTAAAGAAAGGAAGACACATGATGACACATAACAAAGAAATTACAAAATCATACCCAACAATGTGTGGAAAACTGCTAATTCTTTCATTAATCATCAATTTATCAAGAATACAATAGCATATCCTCTAGGCTCTTCAAAATTGAAACCCTTTTCCTATAATTTTGCCTCTTTTTATACATCATGTGACAGTTGGTAACCACTAAAACTGTCAAACTGCTTAACTATCTCCTAACTGTCTAAAGTAAAAGTCATTACAGAATATTACATTGGAGGGTAAAAGACACCTGATTCTTCTCAAGAAAACAATATAACAAGAAGTAACAAAAATTATAGTATGATTGGTGATTGCTACTCGCTATTCGAATCTGTGGCTTGAGTATGTGGTCTTGCTGATGCATCTTTGGTTTGCTCTATCATCCATTCCTTGCACTTTCTCCATAATGATACATTTGACTTTGGTGCTTCCTCTAACTTGTCAAGTGCTATTCTGCAAGTTGTAATCCTGTAGATGTTCTAATGATAGCTAAACTTCTTTAATGCAACAGAGCTGTATCTTTACAAAATTCCATGCTAGGACCTGTGGGTTATGGGCCCATGTATATATCAGAAGCGTTCTAATTAGCGGAATCACAAAGAAACCCGACCAATCACCGTTGGTCCTTCCTTAAACGCTTATGGACGAAACCCAAAAGAAAAGAAACCCTAGTTCATAACACATCGGGTTTGCTAGAAATGTTATTCCCCGTGCACATTCGAGCGCGATTACCATCCGATCATTCAATCAATGAACAGTCTCGATGGTTGGAACTCAACGAGGTTTTAAGCTCGTTGTATAAAACCTTATTGCGTATGTTTTTTGAATTAATGTTCGCACTTGTTAGCACGCGATATGCGTCTGATCACCCATTCAATGGACGGTCCGATCCTTTAGAACCTTAAACTCCTTTAAATGATTTTCTCGGGTCCGCTAGACGAGGTAACTTGCTTGCAAGTTTCCACATGATCATCGTGGATCTTCTTCCATCGGATGACTATGATGTTTCCTCTGCCATTCTTCTTCCATCGTTATTATTCGTCGATTTGGCTGATCCAACGGTTTCCATTCTTTTTCGTTTTAACTCTTTCTACGCTGTCGATCTTTAACATATGGGTTAGGGTCCCACCTTATATCAGATTCGAAAGCCATAAATAATATAAAACAAATCACTACTTTTGGACTTCCACATTCTCTTTTAATTATGTTAGAACATAATATTTGATTTTTATTTTTATTTTTTGCGATGAAATTGAAAACATAATCTAAATGACAATGGATGCTACAACACATATAATCCTTTTAATGCAACATCCAAAACAACCTTATGAAATAATCTCAAATTTATGAAATAATTGTAATTCCATCATTTCGTTGCTAACATTGACAAGCCTTCAAATTATCACTTTTCATGGCCCATATTATGCCTAAATTTGATTAGTTTTGCCTCCGAAGTTAAGAACTACAAGGAAAACATTATTACTTTTGATGACTAATGTAGATTTTATGACTTACACTTATCAAATAAAAAATGATATCTTTCATTCTCAATGTTGAATATGATATATGCTTGATCTTGAGTGTTTTGATAGATTTAGCTGATTTACATCTTTGAACTCATATGGTCTACACATAGGGAATATTTAGCCTTAGTTAAGGGACTCAATATACAAGAAAAAAAATCTCCTTCACTTATTATCATAGACCACTTTTTTGAAAGGTTGAGAAACTTTAAGAGATCTTGTCCCTTCACAACCTTGAAAGATGCTAGCACTTGGAGGTAGAACTAAATACTTTAATCAATTTTATCTCTTCTAGATATTAAGGATGTGGATTGAATGGGAGGGAAAATACTCCCTTGGAATAACATGCATATAATTAGGATGTTAAGGGACAACTCCCATCGATCAAGAGAATTATTGGATGAGCCAGATAAAACTTTTTTCAAGTACAAATAGAAGATAGTATTATCATTTCATTTTCCTTGTTGATATTTAAACCAAATTCAAGTTATAGACACGTGGTATAATTCTTCCTTTATGTTACAAGATAATTTTGGATAATGTACATATATTTTTGTTTAAGTTCCAAGTATTCGAGTTTCTCCAAGGGTTTCAAAAACTTCCTTGAGTAAGTTCCACTTAAAGAAAGGTCTAGGAACTCATGTGATATATATATATATATATTTTTTTAGGTTTTTATCTTTACGAGTATACAATATTTTGTAGAAAACAAAGTGCCAATCTCTTTCAATTTATTTAATAATAGTACTTCCTTTTATTTATTACTTTCAACAATAATTTAAATTTATGTATTTTTCTTAAATGCCTTTGATTTACAATGTTTAATACCATGATGTGGATCCTAGGGATTCAACTTTTAATATTTTGTGTTGTAAGGATTGAATAGTCTATCCACATTATAGGCCATTACTTCAAGGAGGCCTTCTCATTTAATTGATTTTTTATCCACGAGGTAGTGACCCTAGACCACCGTTTGTCTTCTGTATATTTTTAGAAGAGATAATAGTGAAAGTCATGAACCTGAGTGCATAAATAATAAATTAGAACCGGCTATCAAAATTTAGCATTTCCTTTATTACAACCTTTTGTTAGAATTAATAGTTTATATTTGATTTTTGCCTTTTGCATACATAGTGCATAACATCTTATAAATTTGTATGATGATTGGGTTGTTAATTAAAGTGCAGTTGACGATGGATTTAGTATATGTTGTAATTTTTTGGTGATATTTTTTGGCATTGTTATTAGGGAGGTTGCGAAAAATTGCATTAAGAAAAATTTGATTTTTTTTGGAAAAAATAACATACTAATTTGCGTGTATTGACTTATAAAAATGTATATTTTTACTAAAAACAAACACTTAGTGTAGCTAAAGTAGGTACACATGGACAAGTACAACATTAAGAAACTTTTAAATTTTTTTGAAGTAGCTTGCTAATGAAAACTTGATTGATCTACTACAAATTCTTGAAGAATTTCTTGAGCTAGTTGAGGAAGGAGAGTACTGTGAAATTTCTGTGAACTGCAACAACTGGATATTATTCTCCTAACTTTAACAATTTATTCTTCTTCTATAATTATTATTACGACAAATAACGAATAATTCACACTACGATTCTTCACCAATAAAAATAAGATGTTGAAACAAAACACAGAACTGAGAAATATATGTACACACAATAAAAATGACTATTATTTTTGGACAGAAGTCCTTAGAAAACCTCGAAGGGAAAACTACTGCAACATATGAGGGTTTATATTATTATGCAACAAAAATAGAGAATTATAAGTGGATGTATAACTGTAAATTTATCTCGAATGGAAAAATACTCGGAAAATTCATTTTCCTCTCAAAAAATTGGTCTAGCCTCTCCTTGACCACTTGCACCCCTCCTTGACACTCGCACCATTGGCCAGCAATGTTTTGAAGTAGAACACTTGAAATAATCTATCAATGAGGAGACATTGATGTATTTTCACTATCGATAGTGAAGGAGTTAACTTCTAATGATTGCAAACCCTAAGGTACTGAAAAAGGATTCTATAACTTATTCCATGAGTCAGAGTCGATGGGAAAATATCTGCTGGAAGGAAGGAATTAAGGCATCCCACATCAACCAAATGAGTGTAACCCATAGGCCAATGATTTGGAAGAACTTGGATGAAGAGAGATAAAATAATCGTTCTGAAGTACATTTCTAGCATACACAAGATGTAGCTAGCACATGACAGAAATCCTCTAAACCAACCAATAATGAGAACTGACACAGAGGCGAGGAATCCACCAATAGGGTCAAATGGAAACCCAGGTACTGCATGAATCCAAATGTGTGATAATGTAAGATAATGTCGAACTTAAGGGAAACCACTTAGTTGAAAACCCATGATATTGATCGATGTTGAGCACAAGGTCACCTATAAATGTTATAAATAGGGCCAGGGTGTGAATCTAGGTTTACTCTCAGAGAAATTTGTCAAAGTCGATAAGAGAAAACCCGCCAACAAGAAGTCAATGGGGACCTCCTTAACTAGCACGAGTAAAGGACCAAATATCTGATGTGATATTGAAGATAACTTGAAAGACCAAGTATGGATGACACAAATGAGTCAAGATACACCACAGAATGGCCAAAAACATGTTTATTTCCCTTGAACAAAAGCACGACTCAATGTGACTTTATGGTAGCATGAAATAACTTTGTATAATTTGCAATGTAGGAGGCATTGACAAACTCCCCATATGATTGGAAGAGAGAACCAACCAGAGGAGGGCTGACTCACGAACAAGGTTATGGCCTTCCCTAAAGCCAGACTAAGTCCCATCCCATTGAAGGAAAGACTCATTTTAAGTGCTTTGTTCAAGGGAAACAAAATTGATTCTGGATGCCATCAAATGATGAAGAAACTATCTTGTTCTTGCTCTTTTTGGAATATTTTATTTTTTTGTCTTTTTCATATTTAAAGCTTGAAAAGTAATAAAATAATGCCTATAGTACAGTGGAAAGAACGTTTGTCAAGGGAAAATGCAGTAGTTCCTAGGACTGGAACAATCCTATGCTCAAAGCAAGGTGGCAGATGTTGGTCATCAACACTCGGGGGAATGTTCTTTTTCACGAAAAAAATAGGTGTCAAGTCACAAAGGCTAATGAATGGATGGTTTCAACTTACAAAAGGTCATGGTCAAAAGTGTCTTATACATGAGTCCAAATGAACCTGGATTAAGGCCAAAAAAGGTAAAAGTAGTCAAAATGCAATGAATTAGTACAACTTAACTCATGGGAGCCTCTAGGGTATACAACCAGAAAATAATGGAGAAGAATAAGAATGAGGCTTCAACGCAAAGTCATGGCGGAACTAAAGAGGACTCCTGAGCCTACACAATACTTGCAGCATGGGTGACATATGTCAGCTAGGATATAAATAGGAAGCCCTTGTAAGGAAAGTCTCTACCACTATGTTACGACTTTATAAGACGACGATTGAAAGTGGTTTAAAAATCGCAACATAATTGGGTTGACCATATGGCTAAATATTGCAGTATGAGGTCAAGATGCATAATGCAAAGGAAAAGTGATGTCTTAACCTATATGCCAATTTAGAAAATGATATCTGCCACGATAGGTCAACAATTATGGAGTTGAAGTAGCGGAAAAAACATCACTAAGTATTCAATGCCCTGAAAAACAACCTTTCCCAACACTTCAAGCAAAAAGTCAAAAGTTCATAAAATTATAAAAATAAAAAAAAATGAACTTTAGAAAAGTGGTTTCAAAATTTAGTTATAAAATGACTTTTCAAACTCCCCCAAATTCATTTTTACTATTCAAGTGTTGAGAAGGGGGCTCTTTGAGCAAATTTGGGCAAACCACATCGACCAAATCATCCAAAGAACTCAACATCTACAGTCTACAGGTAATTTTATCCCTTAAACTCATTCAATTGAAGCAAAATTTCAAGATTGTAAACATATTTTAAGGATAATTTTTTAATTTTAAATGCTTCTCAGCATGTACGTAGGTTGATATCATGAAAGCCGCGTATAGAAAGCCCTATACGCGAGTTTTTAGAGGAAAATTCACGTAAGTATGCGACTGTTCTTTAGAAAAATAACGTACACGCAGAGGAAAATGAAAATCCAAAATTCTAATGGATAACATCTTTCAATTTTTCAAGATGTCTATCATTTGGAGAGAGAGAGAGAGAATACAGATGTTGACAATGCTGTTTTACAAGATCAAGAATCATTGGATGTATTAAAAATTTGTGGTTTACTTAAATTCTTCATAATGCCCAACAAGAAGACACAAACTCAACTGCTAGAAATGTTAGTTCATTATTGGGATGCAGAGCAAGGAATGTTCATTATATGTGATATGCCTTTACAGGTCGAAGTAGAGGACATATAATTCATAACAAGGTTTTCTTGAAGGGGGGAAGCATTTGATATTAAACGAAGGATCCGTGGAGGCCTTAACATTGAAGATTACATTTCTGTATACTGTGCAAAAAATACAGGAAAATTTAGATCACAGGTTCCAACCAAGGAAATTACAAATTTATCGATCAAAATCATTCTTTTTACTATTTCCATATTAGCAAGTTCAACCTCACTACATTAGGCTTCACGACCTGGTATGTTCTTGGAAATAGAATGCTTGAGACTGATTGTCTACGATTGGTGCACAACACTCTTTATTAACATGAAGAAACAATTGACTTTAGTTAGATAGGGGAAGATGAAGAAATTTGGATATGGTATCATCCTTTGCATGTTATTATTTGAGAGGATTCTGGTGCTACGACCCAAATTAGTTATCACCATCGATAGTCCTAGATATCCTAGGATGGCCAGATGGGCGGATCTGATGAAGAGACTTGAAGGAGGCGAAGTCACTCGGGTGGCATTTAATGAAGAGTTCTTCCAATGGTGGGAGAAATAAGTCATGGCCATAGATGAATACCCCTATGTAGGTGTGGACTTTCGAGAGGACCTAGAGCTGGCACTTCCACCAGATATTGCATGGGTGGCATTGGTAAAATTTTTGATTTTAACTTATTCAATTTTTTTTTTGGATTTTTAAAATGTAATCTCAAGACATTCAAAATATTTTTTCCGTGAAACAAAAATATTACAAGATTAAAATGATCATGACACAGATGTTGGACCAGTGAGACCTGAGGGTTTACCGAGGCATAGACATCGTGGTAGAGACACAGAGACAACAATAACTAAGTCTGAGAGAGTTATTAACACTGTTGAGAGGAACTAGGAGCGTCTGGCTCGCTAGGTTCCCATAGTATCGGTAGAGGATCTCCCTGAATACAAAGACAAGTGGTTGGAGTACCACAAGAGTGGGTGTGACTCTTCTGACAAGTGGTAAATGCCACCATATTCTTTTGAGATGCTCATCCAGGGTAGGGCCCACAACCTTAGATTTTAGATGACTGATTGTTTTTTATTGTGGACATGATCAGGCTTAAGCCCTAATTCTGTAGGACATTTGTCCACACTTCGTAATATTTTGACATACTCTATCTATCTATATACAGATATTTCGTGATGATTTGATCATATATACAGATGATTTTGTGATTTTTTTTTTTTTTTTAATGTGATGAATGATTAATATGATAATACAATGCTTGGTTAGCTATAAAATTAGATAATTCATTATATGATCGTGGAATATGAATGAAAGTAATAAAATTAAATGATCTTTGTAATAATATTACTCTCATAAATTGGCGATGAAATAAAGGATCTCTTACACGATAAATGTTATTCAATTGAGACACAAACAATTGTGAATCCAAATAAAACACTAATGATTCAATACCATGATATATTTCTTTAGATATTAAATTAATAATGACACTGTATTCAACCATATTATTAGAAGCAGGACCAATACATATGCCTCTTGAGACTAACAACTGACCATATGGATAATATATTACCTAAGCAACGGAAGATAAATTTTGTGTATGTCTACTAGTACCATCGAAGAATCCTAAATACACCAAATCACCCATCAGACCTACCAAAGAAGATAAAAAATATCATCATTACCATGAGACCCATAGAAATAAATAAAAGACTATGTACAATATTTACAAAAAGAAGCAAATGCTAGGCAAGAGCCTAGGCACAATACTTCTTAAGGTATTCTTCAGGGGAGCAATCCGCTATGATCAAGATAACATTAGGACTTTTTGAAATGTTCACCGGAATGGTTTCCAAAATACTAGACATATTACCTTTGGAATAAATATGTGATGGATCCAAAGGGTTATGAACATTTGCACTGAAATAAAGACTAAACAAGTTTGATTCAACCTCACGCAAGTTAGGGAGAAAATAAGACTGATGATGAAATTCATCCCACGATATTTCTACCCTAGTCAGTGCTTCTAGGATTGCCTCGTCATATGGTAAAACAATGTCAAGGAAATTCATAGCCAAAGTAGAATCAACTGTCCGGACCAAAGAAACATCCCCATCTTCATCCTATGATGGGAGAGGGATGGGATCAAAATCTACAAAATTCACAATAGATTGATATTCAATTATTATTGAAGACATTGGATAAACCATTCCACCTACTTTCTCCTCTTCTAATGTGGCAATAAGAGGGGGAAAGGGCTAAGGATTAGAAAAATAATGAGTTTTGAAAGAACCATGTCGAGGAAACATCCTGCAAGATGAAATGGTATTGACATGAGAAATAAGAGATGGAAGATCAAAAGTTACCATCAAAGAAGAATACATTCCAACTCCTATATTCTCAACAAGCTTCTTGGTATTCTTTACCGAGGGAACAGTGGAGTCAGCAGATGCATTGGGATCATTAGGAGAATAAATTAACTGATCAAGCGTACGAATTCTCCCTTCATGGTGGAATCACAGGATGTCAAAAAAGGATGAAATAATTTAATCCATTGTGTAAACCTAATTGCGACCCAAATAAAAGATTGTAATCGAGATTAGCATCTACTATATTCACTTACACATTAGTGACCTTTCCCCCTACACAAATAGGGAAGGAAGGTAGAATTCCATGAGGCCTATGAGAATGGCCATTGCTTGCAGTTAAGAGAGTACGAGAGGGAACAACCTTAGGTGACCCAATAACCTTCCAATATGACATAGACATGATGCATATGGAAATTATTGTTTGAAAGTATTATTCTAATATGTATATTTAATCTGGAAATCTATATGATGAGGGATTCTACTCTTGAAATTTGACATATCAAATGTGATTACCATAGAATTCTTAGGTTCTACTTCTCTGATTGCAGTGAGAAAAACAATCCTCTGTGCAGGACACAATTGGAGTACTTCTAATGTCAACATGACATAAGGGCTCTGAGCTAAATCTTCGATAATTAGTAGTTCTAAGAAGCCCTCACATTGGGATTATAGGTTGAACATTTTGAGGATCCTTTTGAAATCTGAGGTATAGGCTCTACTACAAGCCTCTCAATACGTAGAGGTTATGAGGTATTGGAATCAATTTTAGATTTAGAAGGTGCAACCACTCCATAATCATGAGATCTCGATGAAATATCAACATGAGACTGAACCATATATACATTTGATGTAGCTTCCCTGTCCTTGTTTCCCTGAGCGAGGGTTCCAGAACTAGAACTTGCGCTAGCAAATAGTTGTTTTCCTTGGGGAAAATGGTTTGTAAGCACATCCCAAGAACTAGAAGAACCTTGTTGAGCTAACAAGCGTTGAGCATCTTGAATCTTGGGGAAAATATGGGTAAGGTGATCTCCACTACATAACTTACATTGGAACTTAACCTTTTTCTTAGATTCATTTTTTCCCTCACGAGTGTTATCACTAAGTTTATTGGCATTTCCCTCCCCTCACTTATGTTTTTTCTTTCCATGCCCCTTCTTCTTCCCATTGGGTTGTTGATTTCATTTGGGATTTGAGGACTGGACATAGTTAAATGCTAAAGGTTGAGAAGGAGCAGACACAAACAGAATAGTTTGTGCTGCATAGGCATACTGTAGAGACAATTGTTTAATTGATTTAAAAAACTAGCAACTTTACTATCAATCGACATTTTAACACCGTCAACATGGGGACCCAATTTCGATTTGGTGAGGTTTACTTTCGAACTAGGATCATCAAGAAAAATATTATAAAGAACTCCCGACTAGGAGTAAATGAGCTCTAATTATTGGGCTCTGAAGATAATTTATTCTTTAGTGAACACCCTGGAAAGTGACACATTGTTAAATATATTCGCTTGCAATAATAAACCATTCTAGAAGAAATTCATTCGAGATATAGGCATTGATCATTCCCTTTCTTCTTCTCCACTCTTAGATGTGTTCAGAAATATGTGTAGCCTTATCTTGTTCAAAATTGGCCAGAAGCTCAGTTTCAGCATCGTAATAGATAGGTAACTGAAAATGGTTTAGAAACATTTTGGAAAAATCACCAGAAACATACCCCCCCTAACTCAATATACCATTTAGCCACATTCACAGTTAAAGTGCATTGGAATAATCTCAACCTGATTGAATCATCAATCAAGGAGTTAGAGGAGCACCATAGATGGAAGGTGGTTATATGGTCAGTCAGATCCTCACCTGACTTCCCTTCAAATTTAGGGATATCAGATGAAAGTTTTGTTGGGACTAAAGGCCAGTATGAGTTATAATAGATCAGATCATTTGTTAATTTCAAAAGATATGGAAATTTGAGGGTTTCAGGGAATGGTAAGCATGGAGGAACAAGAGAATTCCAAGTGGAATTCCCAACATTCTAAAAAGAGTACCTTGGATTTGGAGTGGCACCAAGTTGCCACAGACTACTTTTAGAGATACCAAAACTATAAGGAAAACCTTGTAGTCGAGGGGTATATAGAGGGTATACACTCCCTATTATAGGGTTACTTGCGATAGGAAGAATTCCTCCTAGTGGAACATTATATGAAGGGAAAACCCCCTCATAAGGATTCCTTGCACTAGCTAAAGGAGGAAAGACTTGATTAGTACCAAAAATAGGGAAGGGAATACTCCCCCGTTGACCAAATAAATGGGAAAAGTTCCCTGCCCCAAAAACACTAAGAGAAGGAATTACCATGCCCTGGTTCCCTTGAAAAGGATTAATGTTTTGAGCATGACTAGGGAAAGGCATTAATCCAAATTTCAACAATGGATTGGAAGGAGGAACATGTCCACTTCCAAATTGAAAAGGCATTAAACTAGTAGCCATCTAAGTCATAGGTGTAGAAGAAACATAGGGTAAAGTAGAAGATACATAGGGAATCCCACTAGATGGCATCCTGGAAGGATAAGCTCCCATGAAAGGAGCTTAAGGTTGGGTTCCCCCACTTGGAATCAGGATGGAAATAGATCCAAAAACTACCGAACTAGGTGAAATAGTAGATATAAGAATAGATCCTCCTCCTACAACTGAGGAAGGATTATGTAAACCAGTAGTATCAGGAGAGCCCCCTCGAAGAGGCTAAATTCTAAGGCGTTGATCTATCTTTTCTATCTTTTCTTGAGCTGGTTTCATAACAGTAACCTTGTATGAAACAAAGTAAGGAATATGAGAAGGAAGAGGTTTTGTAGGAGTCACAGGTGGCTTTGAAACGTCTTCGATTTCTACTTCGTCTTTTGACTGGAAGAGTACTCTAGAAAGCACCGAGGTGTTAGCATTCAGATTATGGACTAGACTAGATTCACCTTGTTAAATGAAAGCCTTTGGATAAGGATTTGTCTTTGTTGCGTTCACTAACACTGGTTCAAAAGTACCAAACAAAATACTCCTACACCTCCTAGGTGGAGGCTCGACACTTGTAGGTGAAAGAACACAAAGCCTTCTAAATCGAAAAACTGATCAGTCAACCAATTTTATAGTTTAAAATAATTTAAAGACTCAAAACGCTTATGGCAAGCAAGGATCATAGAGCACTCACTAAAAAGATACTAAATATACAACCAAGCAAACAAATTTAAGGTATTTTTGGTCCAGATGATTAGGACCAGAAACCAAAATGAAATAAAGTGAAGATGAGTATCTCTTGAAGGTAGTTTGGGATGATGAGGGCCCAAGCCTACCAAGGAATATATCAGAAACAATTACGATGACCTCCAAGCAATAGCCTTTGTCGGTGCAAGTCCCAAGCTTCACAAGGGAACCCTCCATAAGTACTATGAAAGTGATGCAACATATGCCTCAGGTGCCATGGGCATTCCCCCTGTAGTCACTTGTGTGGTCCCTAGGAAAGGAAATTGAGGTCACCAGTTCGTAATCAGAAGTTGGGCGGAACAGTCTTGGATGCGTGATCCAAAAAGTAGTATATGGGGTATCTCTCTTTCCTTATATTCACACGTCCTCATGCTTAACTCGTGTTAGAAGAGATTTCTTGGACAACTTAACGAGACTAGATTTCCACTCTTTAGTAAACTTCTATACTTTTAGTTCAAGTGGCCTTGAATAGCTTACTCTCCACACACCTATTCCAAGGCCTTAATGTCCTAGACTAGTTGATGTTTCTATGGCAAAAATAAAATTCTAGTTCATTTTAGTTAAGCGCTTATTTTAAGTGGTTGTTATTTGGGATAAAGGGTAGTGGAAGTGCAACTGATGATGTTCTGAGGCAAAATAAATCAATAGAAAACCTAGGCTACATGTAAATGCAACACTTATTTTTCTTCAATGAAACTATTTCTACACAGGTTCTACAAGAAAACTACGAAATCAAAACTCTTTTTCTTTTCTTTTTAGGCACTCACACATTCAACACCTAACGAAAAAATAAATTATGTCTACAATTCAACTTACCCTAATGCACACTAAATGTAAATGTAAGATTCAAGTAAAGCTGAAAAATATGCAAAAGGTGAATTCAAAAGCAAAAGTCTATTAATCAAGCAACAAGAATAAAATCCCAAGAAATAAATACTTCTAATGCAAAAAATACTTTTAACCCTACAAAAATAATTCACACATTTGTAAAAGATTCAAAAGTAAAAAAATCAACGAAAAGAAACTCAAAACAATTTTTTTTCTTTTTCTTCAAAAGATTTAAAGATTACAAGTTTCATAAAGCGAAAGAAAGTATAAAATTCAAGACCAACAACAAGAAAGAGACTCAAATCTCACTAGCCATTAATATCCCCAAAAATTAAAAGACTAATGTGAATAACAAACAAAAATAACTCATGTGATTTGGTCGAGAAGAAACAGGAAACTATGGAAATGAGAAAGCTTTCATAGAACTGAAATCTCTCGTTTTCCCAAGAATTGAAAACACTTTTCTAAAACAACTAATTAAAAATAAAAACAAGCCAATTTCAAGAATGTAAAAGAATCAATCAAGAAAATTAGGTTATAAGTGATTTGCAAGAGAAACCAACTGTCCTAATAACATATAATAGTCAGAAACTTCCCAAAGAAAGTCTGAAACCTAATTTTAATTATAAAAAGCTTAAAAAATCACAAAGCCTAGGTTGACATAGTATTTTCACCAAAGGGATGGAAAGAATTGACAACAACTGCTAAAAAGATTATTTCAAGCCTCATTCAAACAAGAAAGACACAAGCAAACATGGCCAAACCCCAATAAAAAGAAAGGAATGAAAAAAATTATTTTTTTCAATATGTACGCAACTGTGTAGTTCCATAAATAAGTATGTACGTTTCCATTTCTAAAGAAACTAGCATATACACATGTTTCTTTGGAATAAAATGACAATTTTCACTTCTATATACAATAAAAGGGTGTAGAAATGGAAAACTAGGGAAAAGATAAAATACAGTCTTGATCCAAGAGATCAGGTTGATTGACGAGATTGCCTAGGAGTCAAGAAGGCTAAAAACAAGAAACAAGAAACCAAAAACCCAGATCAAAGAATTACAACCCTTCTAGGAATTACTTGATGGTATTTCACAGCGGAGTCGCCAATTTTGTTGGCAGGAAAAGTTCACTAAGGTAAGGGTTGACAACCTCAACAGAGGAGAACAAGAAAATAAACAAGAAGCAATCAAGCAAGAGTTCCAAACATGTGAATTGTTAAATGTTGAGTTGGAATCTTGCCCGAAGGTCCTACATTTGATGATGTTCCCGTAGGGTCCAAACCCTCTGCTTCCTCCAGATCGAGCAAGCCTGCAAATAAATTCAGAGAAGCATATACATGATATATAATTTAATGTGCATACATAAAGGATATGTTAGATCATCATATATAAACATATAAATTTCTATTTATGAGACAATAACATATCATGAAAAAGACATGAGCTTCTTTATTGATAATCAATAATAGGTACATGAAAGGCACAACCTGATCCAAGACAAAGCACCGACAAATCCTTCCTCCGGATCCATCCAGCCCAGGCCACAAAGGCAACCTCTCTAACAAATGCAAGGAGATGCTATAATGATTATGAACATCTTTACAAAGGAAACAAGGGTTTCCATAGAGATTGGGAGTATAGGAGGTACAAGAAAATCAGACTTGATCTGGGAGAAAAATGGGTATAAGTTTTTGGCCCCAATTCTTCATGTATGGTTGAATTTCATTGTGTTATGTGGAAGTTGTTAGAAGACAATCATTGATTTTTTGCAGCGAGGTGCTTCGCTTGTTTCATTGCTGCAACCAATTCTTTCCTCAAACATACATTCTCATTCAAAAGGTATTTTGAGTTATCTTGTGCCATTGTAGCAAAAACAACATTAGCTTCTATGATTTCTCGACAATTCCTCCTAGTATTTCCAATTATGACCTTCTCTGTGGATACAAAGAATGAATTTTGGGGATCATTTGGGAATAATCTTCACCTTTGTTGCACGATCCTTTGCTCAAGTTGATCAAATGTAACATTACATAAGTCCATGAATTTTTCTTCATGTGGAGGTGTGATTCCCATATCATCAAATGGTAGATGGCCACATGTAAGAGGATGTTCTATCGGAGAACCGAGTTCATCATTGATGGGATGGATGGCATTGTCTTCCTCCAATTTTGCTTATATTTTCTAAGTCATCTATTCTTACTCTAGCCTCCGTGTTTCTTCCTCCTCCTGTGAGTGCCTTTGATGTTCTTCTTCCACTCTCCTTCTTTCCTCTTTTTCTTCCTGTTTCTTTCTAATAAATTCATCTAACTTCCTCTTATCCTCTTCATCTTGCTTCATCTTTGCCTCCAATTCTTTCTTCTCTTGTTCAACCTCAATATATCCCTTATTTCTACTTTCTATGTTCGGATCATGCTTGATCCTTTTCCTGGGAGCTGCAGTGTTTACTTTAGTTGTTGATTGTGGTGCCTCTTATGTCTGTACATCTTGAGTTGGTGGAACTTGGGAGGATCCGACTTCAATTCCTGGGTGTATTTTTCTTAGTGTGTTGTACCAGTTTTTCACCTTTTCATCCTTTGCAGTAGTCATTGATGTATATCCCCAAGAAAATCCAATCCTATCACAAATTTTCTTGCACACTTTCCTAGGGTCATACCTGTGAAAGTCCTTGATTGCAAAGTGCAAGCAGTCTAGCTCTTGTATTTCAACATCTATCATCTTGAGGCTATTTAGCTCATAAATTCCAATCCTTAGAGGGAAATTGGGCCAAGGGGTGTTATTCCTTCTATGAATAACTCCTACAAAACTTTTATTTAACTGATTAGAAAATTCTTACAAGACCACCTTGTTAGTCACATATTGTGGCATAACATGGGGAGAAATTTGGCATTTGAAGCATATGATATATGTATTGTTTGGTGAACCAAACCAATTTACGATATCATGCAATGCCTCTTTCACCTACTCGGTCATGTAAGGAGGGTCGATATCATAAATCATCTGAAATATGACTACAAATAAATGATCTTCCAATTTTTCATATGCTCCTCTAAGACTTAGCTTTGACAACACCCGACAATGGAAGTAGATGGGGAATTTGTCTTATGGGGTTTAGTTCCAATACATCATTGGGAATGCATACCGGGCATAGATCCCATCTAATAGATACGTTGAAATATAGAACTTTTGTGCTTCGTTTTCTCTTAAAGTTGCTTTGGCCTACCCAACATGATGTTGTAATTCAAAAGAGAGTATTTCCATCCAATTGAAGATTTTGCCTCGGGTAACAACCAAGTTTAGCATAAATATCCAATTCTCTTCAATACTTCTGAATTTTTTCACCCATGTAGCCTACAATACATAGCAATAAGATACTGGTACACCTCCTGTTGTAGTGTTTTTGGAGCAAAAATGTACCAAAAGACACCCTCTTAGTAGTTGATTGTTACCTGCAAAGGATCACAGTCAAAATTGGTGTTGTTAGTGGAAAAGTTTAAATAAACACAACATTGTAAATAGTGGAAACAATGCATACATAAACATAAAATAAACAAAGAAGTAAATACAAAAACAATGCTCAAATGGAGCAAACAAATCAATAAGATAATGGAAAAATATCCCTTTATTGACTGTTGGTAGTAGAGGTTGAATACAATAGATGAATCTTAGACACTTGAATAGAATTATTTGAGCTATGGAGCCCAAAAATCATCAGCAAGGGGGTTTATCTTCCTCAATATCTTTAAGTTTCTCCTCTCTCTCAAAGAAGTATGAAGACTCTTTGATGGTGGACTCCTCCTCTCTCACTAAGATGATGGATTTTTTAGAAGCAATATGGCCAACATTCTAGTGTTCTTTCGTTCTTTGGCTTCAACAATGCAATGGTGGTTTGCTCAAACAACAATTTGGCCAACATAACAATGTTGCATATTTTGGTTCTCCCATGGCCTGTTTATATAGAATTTTTTGAATACTTCTTCCACCTATTGGTTCATGCATGATAATGACAGATGAGTAGGATGAGATGATTTCATTGAGGGCTGCATATCTTCAAGATGGCTCAAATTCGGTTGTATTCGACTGAGCTCATGTCAGAGAATCGACCTCAAGTGTGTAGAGTGGTCCCAGATAGCTGGGTCTTCCTTTTATGCAACCGTGTAGCTTTCAAAGGATATTCCACGCGCGCGCATTTATCAAAGAAATGGACACGTGGCCTTAATTGTTTTTTGTTTGTAGAATTTGGAACTTAGGAGAACTTTGATTTTTTAAACTTCATGATGCATTACACTGAAAAATGTTCACTTGTGCATTACGTTGGACACTTTTTAGTGTCTTCTGGATTGTACTAACAGGTGTACAATTTTCGGGTGTTAACATTCGCCCCCTGATGTATGAGGTTAGGAGGAACCGTATAACCAAAATACATCACGTTTTCTTTTCTGATGGAGAGTTTGATCAACTTTTTGAGAGAGATGATAACTTTTTGTGGAGACGAGTAGAGAAAAACCCCTTGATTGAGTATAAATGGTAACCATGCTCTGGTAAAAACCTGTAATAAAAATGTGTCTATATGAGGCGGCATGTCCCATGCTTTTTATGATTTCTAATTAGAACTGATTAAAATCGGACAAAGACTAGTTTTTTGTCCAGTCAACATTGTGGTAGTTAACGTGTTGATAATTGACGGTGATAACTGCTGATGCTTGTAAGGGCGCTTTCTGGTCAAATAGGTGTATTATGTTTTCCATATGCATAACAAAGGTGAAGCATTGTTGATTGGGGTGCTGCGGTATGTATTGGTCTTCAAATTTGGGTACCTCCCCCATATCATAATGTAAGCACTATTGAATGAGGTGCTTCGTTATATGGGGGTATTCGACTAAATGAAAGAATTGCAATGGTAACTAAGTAGAACACCACCTTGACATGAAATATTTTGTTGGTGTTGAATGTCAAGGGGACCCATGACATCAGTGGGACATAATGATTCCCATTATGCCACCTGATGATATCCATTCGAGGGGGGGGGGGGGGAGTATCCAAGGTACTACCCCCATCCTGGAATGCAAGTGTTGAAGTCAATATGAGAGGAGCGTTAACTGCTCGACATGCCAAGTTGCAAAATCAACATGAGATGTGAAAAAATTGTAATAACTTGGGTTACATAAGCATGATAGCGAGAGCTGTTGATATAAGAGGATATGGAAAACTAGCCCGAGGTCGGAGCTTGATGTGTAGATGGCAATGAACAAAACATGTTTACTAGTGGTGATGGTCCTAGAGTTGGTAGGATTTCCAGGATGGGTGTAAGTGAGTTTTGACAGGTGTAAAAATGGAAAGTAATTGCTGGTGAGGTGTAAGCTTCGACCAAGGGTCACTGGAGATTTTCTCGAGGTAAAAGATATGAAAAACAAAAAATGTGGATGGGAGATTTTTTTATTTTTTTTTATTAAAAAATATTTGTACACTTTCCAAACGAATATGAGGGTGGTTTGGACATACAACCATGGAGACAGGTGCCCCATAATGACTGTAACTTGTATGGAGGTGTGGTGTTTTTTCGGAGGGCGGGGGCCCCATTGGTTGGTCTCCATGTTGGGTTGTTGAGGCAGATAAAGTAACACAGATGGGCTATGAAATATGGGTGAGTGATAGGCCAAATGAAGGATGCGAAGGTGAATTCGTCTAAATCTGTCATAAATTACCTGAGTTGGTCCGGAAAAAGGATGCATGTGTAATGAATGTAGCGTAATGAGGCTAAAGTTCAAGGTATGCAAGTGAGATGGTTCCCGGGAGGGAGTGAGTGGTCATGGTTCCTATTAGTGAATAAAGTTACACAAATATAAAGTGAGCCATGAAGGGGGTGTTCTATCGACCAATGTAGATGTTGTTGGCATTATGATCCATGTGTTTTCCTTCATGGCAACTCACTTGTAACATAACAAGTATATGGTAACTAGATGAATCCTCAAGTCAGTTCAAAGGTTACAGAATGATGGAAAAGAATACCAGAATGATGGGTCAAAGGTTTACAAATTAGAATCATAAGTTTGATACAGGTGAATATCTGAAAATTTATACGCGGCTTCGTCAAGGCCAAGTTGCGTATACACGTGAGTTTTGTGAAGCAAAGTAGCGTATGGTTTTTGCACCATGGTATTCTAAATACCTGGGGTCCTTACCATGGTATTGGCCCATAGTAATGAGCGCAACACCAGATATTGGATAAGGGATAAACTATATAAAGAGGTGAAGATCGAAGTCCTATGTGTGCAAGTGAAAGGGTTTTTAATGAATACTTCAATATGAAGTATATTTTCTTTGTAAGGGCCATAATTGTCACATAGATTTGAAACAATTATGCACCGATGAAAACAATGATGGATCATGATCATGAGACCTAAAATGATTTTTCATTGTATGATTTGCTCATGGATTGACTAGATCTAAGTACTGATGCATGTTTTTATCTCTGAATATTATGATCTAGGTCTTTATGAAGTTATTAAGAGCTGTGAAATTTTAGGTCAAAATTTACAGATCTATAAGTTGGTTTGTCTCAGGAAAAGTGCGTATAGCGGGTTCTCTTCTTCAGAGTCATGTATATAAAGTAAGGGTTTCTATTCATAAATGATCTAGGTGGATATTGGTGGCTGCTCGCCAATTCCACTTGGACCCCCCTCATTGTTTCTTTTAGTTTTTCAATTTCCTTAATTTTAGCACAATTTACTATTTTTGGGAGTTTTTCGAGTCCGAAACTTCCGGAGCCATTTTGAGGCCCTGAACGACGTTTTTTGGGAAAATTGGGAGCAACATGGGTCCATGGACTGATGTTTCTCTTCCCAAAGTTGTATTCCTCAGATAGATATTTCTAACAAGGGATTGTGCACGTCAAACAGAGATCGTATGCCAAATTTACGACCCCAAGAAGTTGATGTACCAGTTTACCCAAAACGGGGCCCATAGTTTGGCGCTTCATCTCCTAGGGTTAGGGTTTTGGATGTTTAGGGTTTTCCATTGTTTCTCAACAATAAATAGGCCTTTGAGTCTCATTGTAAGACATTTTAGAGGCATGTAGCCACCACATCTCTCCTCAAAGATAAGCTACCATCGCCTGAGCTAGTTTATTTCCATTTTTGTTTGTAAGCATATTTCAGTATTTTACATTAATGAAATGAAGTATTATTTCTGTTATATCTCTGTATTTATGGTTATCTCTGTAATTTGTTGCATTCTTGTTTAAATCCAAATCAGTGGTATTAGAGTAGTCTACTCTTTCTCTGTTTTTCTTTGCATGTCCCCAACGAGGTCGGGATATAAGGAGTTAGAGCTTGAACTGGTCGAACCTTTGCAAGACCAGCCTCGCAAAACTTGACGGCCTCCCATGGCGGATGAAAAGAAAGATGAGGGGGTAGGAGATCCTATCAAAATCTTGCTCAAAGAGGCCCTCGAGTGACAAAGGAATGCGATGATGGACAACTTTTCCCAGATCCTTCAGCGGCTACCCAAGGGCGACACATCTACTTCTAGAAGTTACTCTAGAAGAACCACACCCTTTAAGGTACAAGTTAACTTTGACATTCCCATATTTGAGGGTCAGATAGATGCCAACGCTGTAGATAAATGGTTAAATCTGATGGAAGGGTATTTTTCTGTTCATGAATTTTCTGGCCGGGGAAAGATTACTTTCGCTCTTCTCAAAGCCACCTCCCACATCAAGGACTAGTGGGAAACCTATTACGAGCAGAAGGATGAAAGTATGGCCTCACGTCTTTCAGCTGCACCCACTTGGAATTCCTTCTGGAATGCCATCAAAGAGCAGTACTGCCTTGTCAAAATCTATGAGGATAAATACATAAAGTGGACCATGCTGTGGCAGGGAAGGGACCAAGACTGCTGGAGTTTACCAATATTTTTCATACCCTTCGCACAAAGTTGGGTATCAAGGACTCTGAGTTGCATTTGGTAATCAAATACCATGACTACCTACAAAGGTACATTAAGGACGAGATGGAGTTCCTGGACATCTCCTCTCTCAGCACGATGTACCGATACTTTGTCAAGATCGAGTAGAAGTTTAAACAGAAGAAGTGAGACTTTGGATCTGCAAATCCGAAGCAAGGGAAAGGCACCCCCAAACTGCTGAACAAAGGACAAAGCCAAGGTAGGGTGGCCCAAGACAACCTGTCAAAGCTGCAAGCAAATAACAACACCACAAAGCCGAAGAAGGGCACGGGAAAGTGGTGTGAGTTCCATAAGAGCTCCACTCACAACAAAAGTGAGTGTTGGGCTAAGAAGTCACTAGTCGCTGAGCTAAAGTATTCGAAATTAGATGCATGTTTAGATTTTGAATCAGAACCCGATAAGGGGAATGACAAAGGGAAGTAGGTTATCGATGTGGAGCCCAATGCCACCATTGCCACCACGAAGATCTAGAAGGAGGAATCAGAAGATCTAGAGGAGGAGGAGTGCCCGTTCCACTTGCAGATATGGGTAAAGGCCTCCCTGCTATAGTTCATTATCAATAGCAGAAGCCAAAAGAACCTCATTTCGGTAGAGGTCATGGAGCAGTTGGGTTTACTGACCATAGGATATCCACCATCGTACACCATCCGGTGGCTTCACCAAGGATGAGATCTTCACGTGAGATAACAGTGCCGCCTTTCATACAACATCAAGCCCTTCACGGATGAGGTATTGTTTGACGTTGCTCCCCTTAATGTTTGTGATGTATTATTAGGCCAACCATACTTGTGGAAGCGACATGCTTTATATGAGTCAAGGCCTCGTGCTGTTATTGTTACTTTGGGAAATAAGCTGTACATGATACTGGAGGTAGCACCGCCTACCGCCATCTCTTTGGTTACTACAAAATAGTGTAGTAAGCTCATTTCCAAAACTAGGAAATTTATTTTCCTGATGATACACCCTCAAGGAAAGAAGAAGATGGTGGCCACGATCTCCAAACAGGGCCCCTCTTCACGACAACTATAGATGGACAAGGTTGTGGAGGAGTACAAGGAAATCTTCACCTCCCCCGCAAGGGTTCCTCGGCATGGTCAGGTCAAGCATTCCATCGATCTGACCCCAAATGCGCCTTTACCCAATGGACCAATCTATCGATGCTCCATTCTGGAGAATGATGAAATCAAGAAGCAGATTCAGGTGCTGCTGTAGAAATGTCACATTCGACCGAGTTCATTACCATGTGGGAGCCCGATCGTGTTGGCATTGAAGAAGGATGGGACTTGGAGACTTTGTATTGAGTATCAGGTGTTGAACAAGGTCACTGTTTGGAATAATTTCCCTATCCCATGGATTGATGATCTTCTGGACCAACTGAAGGGGGAAAAATATTTCATCAAGATTGATTTGAAGTCAGGATTTCACGAGGTACTAATCGAACCCTCTGATGTGTGGAAGACAGCCTTCAAAGCCAAGGAGGGCCTTTTCGAATGGTTGGTTATGCCTTTCGGGTTGATGAATGCTCCTGCAACCTTCATGAGGCTAATGGATGACATATTGCAGCCATTCAACCACTCATTTGTAGTGGTATACTTGGCTGACATCCTAATCTTCAGCCAGAGTTGCGAAGAGGACCTCCACCACATCCGACAGGTTCTCCAAACAATGTGGCAACACAAGTTATGTGCCAATTTGGAGAAATGCACTTTTGGCATGACCCAAGTTCAGTATCTGGGATACATTATTGATGAACATGGGGTGCATGTGGATCCAAACAAGATCCAAGTCATTCGAGATTGGCCATCTCCAACCACTCTGATAGAGCTCCATAAATTTCTGGGTCTTGCCAACTTCTACTGCAGGTTCTTGTTGGGATTTTCTCATATCACTTGGCCCTTGAGTCAAGTCACCAAGGGAGGAGTGAAAGAAAAATTATTTTGGTTTGAATCTCAACAAAAGGCATTCACAGAGTTGAAACATCACCTCTGCTTGGAACCAATGCTCGTATTACCAGACTTGCAACAAACATTTGAGATCGAGACACATGCCTCTGACTATGCTATTGGGGAAGTCCTTACTCAACACGGACATCCAGTGGCATGTCACAGTGAGACACTTTCAGACGTAGTCTGGAAGTATCTCACTTGTTACAAAGAGATGTATTCCATTGTGTAGGCCCGCCAACAATGGAAGCATTACATTTTGGGGAATTAAACGGTCATCCACACAGACCACCAACCCCTGTAGTTCATATAGATGCAAGGGAAGTTGCAGAATAATCGCCATCAGAAGTGGTCCACATACTTGCAACAATTCCATTTGAACACCAATAATGTTGCAGATTGCCTCAATTGACCACTGATCATGGTGTTAACCACCGTGCTCAACTCTTGTGGGCATGAGACTTCTGATTGGCCACTTCTCTACAAAAGCGACCCAAAATTTGGCCACACATACTAGACACTCTTGGAGGGTCAGCATGTTCGAGGTTTTCACCTCTAGGATGCCCTATTATGCCACTTGGGTCACCTTTGTGTTCCTTCAAGCAAGTGTGCCAAGATGATTTGGGAAGCACACTACAGTAGGGCTCCTGGGCATTTTGGGGTCGAGAAAATGGTGGTAGTACTGCAGAAGTATTTCTAATGGTCGAATCTTCGACAGGATGTCAGAAAGTACATCAGATCCTGCACTGCCTGCACCAATGCCAAATCGAACATCAAGAAGCAAGGCCATATACTTCGCTGCCTACCCCTAGTTGACCTTGGGAATCCATCTCCATGGATTACATGTCGGGCCTTCCTTCTACTAAGAATAGAAATGACTGTGTTTTTGTGGTCATCGACATGTTCTCAAAGATGGCCATTATGGCGGCCTGCAAGAAGAATATCATAGCAGAAGCCATTGCTAAACTCTTCTTTGAATGAGTGTGGGTACACTTTAGGATCCCACAATATATCATCTTAGATCGGGACAGCAGGTTCCTTAGTACATTTTGGTCTAGTCTCTAGTCGATGTTGGACACCAAACTGACTAAGTCCACAACCTTCCATCCCCAAATTGATGGCTAGACAGAGGTTGTCAACAGGATGATTGTACACATTCTGAACATGTTCAACTCAAAGCATCCATGCACATGGGATGAGAGCCTCCCCTATGTTGAACACAACTATAACCGGCTCTCCACAGCTCGACTGGCCACAACCCTTTTCGGGTGGGCTTAGGATTCTAGCCTCTATGTCCCATTGATGTGACCATGCCATTTGTAGCTACTCAGGCATATTCAACTCATGTCCAGTCCGTAACAGATAAGGCAAAACACTTCATTGAGCACATCCAACATATTTGCCAGCAGTTCCACGACATTATGGAGAAATCAAATGCCAAGTACAAGCAGTGACATGATCAACATTGGGTGCCACACAAGTTTCAAGTGGGTGACAAAGTCTAGTTGCATTTGCAAAAGAAACGCGTTACCGGAGCCTATCGGAAACGCAGACCAGTCTGATATGGTCCTTACACTATTACCAAGGTTGTGGGAGACAATGCATTAGAGCTCAACATTCCCCATTCTTTTGTTGGGTTGTGTTATATTCTTTCCACATAGTTAACAGGGGGTTTGAGGGGTACCCATAACCCCACTTTATGGGGTCTAGGGCAGCGCCCCGGAAAATTTGGGTTTTGGACCCTATGTTAGGTTGGGCGGACCCACCTATGGTTTTGTGCATGATTTTCGCACATGTTTTTTTGGACACGAAGGTTTTCGGTCCATGGTTTTGGATGCGATGGTTTTTTGTCCATGGTATTGGATGCTTCGACATGTATAAATATGTATTGTAACATTGAAAGGAACATAATGAAAAATCAAAGCTGGTAGTCTCGGTTTTGGGATCTAGTGGGAAATATCTGTGTATACATGTTTTATGTGTTATGCTCTCGCATTTTTATTTTTCTGTGATTTAGAATTCGTATGCAGGTAATTTCTGTACGAGGTT
>APFE030816887.1:0-16707 GCA_000404065.3 Pinus taeda | reverse complement strand
TAACATTAAACTTAATATTATAGACCTTAATATTATAAAACCTGTTATCATAAACCCTAATATTAAACCCTATATTATATACTCATTATTAAACCCCAATATTGAACCAATATTATAAACCCTAATGTTAAGCCCAAATATTATAAACCCTTATATTAAACCCAATAATAAACCCTAAATATTAAGCTTGATATTATAAAACCTAATACGAAACCCTCATTTTGTAATTTCACAATGTGATGTTGAATAAATTGCAATTTAATGTAACATTGCAACAATAATTGTCATATTGCATTAGTGCTTTGTCACAATGCAACCTTGGATAAATTTTTGTATCTTTCCAACATCACAATATTAAACCCTAATATAAAGAAAATATTATAAACCCTAATATTATACCAATATTATAAACCCTAATATTAAATCTCACATTATAAACCCTAATAGTAAACCCTTATTTTGTAATGTCACAATGCGACGTTGAAACATTGCAACGCATTGTAATATTGCGAGAATGTTTATCATAATGTGATGTTGGATAGATTTGTGTACCATTCCAATGTCACAATGTTAAATTCTAATAGTAAAATGTAATGACCCATCTAAAATTATTGGCGAAATAGTAACTCATTCCACTAACACACCTAAACAAAATACCAAGAAGCATTACCATATCCTAAATCAACACTTAGAAAAAATAATAAGGCAGAATAAAATTGGTAGGACAATACTTAAATTTCAATATTATGCAATAAATGAAAATTAACAAGTTACCCTTGTTATATATAAAAGGATCCTCCTTTTATAAATATGGTGAAGGGTAGAGCAAAAGAGTTTTGGACAAGTGTGCCGTGTTCAACAACAACCATCACATGTGTGAATATTTGATCAACAATAGAACTTAGGACTAGGATGCTCCTCCAACTAACTTTGCGATTGGAAGAAGAGAATCATCTCAAAGTGTAACAAAATCCCAATAAACGTGACATAATTCCATACATGTAATATTTATTTTCTTGATCTAGTCAAAATGGATGGAATCTGTCCATGGTATTTACTCTGCTATTTTCCCATTATATCAGCCCATCGAATTTGCCTTCCGTTTTCAAGGGAAAAATAATAAAATAAGGTCTTTAGAGAGTAAATTAAACCTATAAAATGGGATAAAATCTAAGCATTTAGATCATTTTGGTTTATCTATCTTGTTGTGTTTCTTCTTGAGAACTTGGCATGGCCAATTCTAGTTTGATCCTAGATATGAAAAGCTCGTGGGTGTTATTTCATTTGGTGGATCCATCCAGGGTCCACGATTGTGCTTCAATGCATTTGTCTTCTCTTTTGATAAGAAGCCATGCATGCCATTACAGGCGCTTGAAATTTATTGTATGGGCATGTACCAATTTCTTCATTTATTAATATAAATAAAGGTTGAATTTCCAGATCCGATTGTGTTCAGTGTTTTGATTTGAATTATTTTTAACTAAAACACCTAGATGTGCCAGATTGGTTGATTATTTCGTTGCTCGAGATATTACAATGGTATCAAAGTTAAGTGTCCTACCAGCGTGACGGTTTTTATGAAGGGAACTTCAGTGGGATTTATTCTCACCCTAGTCGACATTTCCATATTCAGTGGTATTTAATATCACCCTAGTTGGTATATTTTGGAAGTTTTCCACTACGAGTTGAAGGATAAGTTCTTGATCTACATTGAGGAAATACAAAATAAAAAACAAAAACAAAAACAAAACAAAACAAAACTGCATGGTTGCATTAGTTACAGGCCTATGCCTAAAGGTCAACCACGACTTTCAATAATACCACAAATCTCTGTGTCAAGACAGGTTGCAGCAAGAAACCAGAGACTAGGTGGTGATCACAGTCGATTTGGGCTTCTAGTAGTATTGGGTGGTCAATCCACTAACTTGCAAATGTGAAGGTGTCATATAAACAACCCATGAGGGTAGAAGGGCCAAACGACCAAGTGCACAACAACTTGAGCCTCAAATTCAATTTTCCAGTCAAACAGTGGGTCATGTAAGAGCATAGAAGATTGAAGGAAGTAAGCATCACGTTATAGATCAGTGGGACCAAAACCCACCACAACAAAGATTCAAGGTCGAAGACACTCAGGCCGATAGGCCACCGACTTATACAGAGCACATGCCACATTCCAACCACTACCAGATTTCGAATACTGACCATACTCTATTGCAACAACGAAGCCACCTCTTTGGAGAGGAAAGAGAGTTGATTTGTTGTTTCGGGGTGGAAATTACAAGGAAGAGAATGGTAGCCCTAAGGTCTTGGGAGAAGATCCGAGCGGACACCAATTGATGCATCAGGCTAGGAATTAGCTACAAACACCGGAATAAGAAGATTAACATGTCATCAACCATGCACCATCCAACAGTTCGTGAGGATGCAACATGCATCAAATCCATGTTAGCGAGAGTGTCATTACATCAGGAAGGGGGTCGAAAGCCTTGTGCACTAATCATAACTCGTGACGCTGAATTATTGCAAATCAGTAGGGGCCAAATATTTTAAATTGATCCCCTATTTAATATCCTGGGATCTATAATCGGTTAGAGCAAACTGTCCATTTCTAAGGGGATCGAAACTCCAATCTCCATCTCTGTCTATCGGAAAGGGGAAGAATTTATAATGTCTTTGCCCCAATAAACATCTCTAGCATTTGTTTCTTAGGGAGGTTGAGTGTCATATTGGGTTGTAGCTCACTATTTAAATACCATAAATGACCATTCAGAGTGTACATTGTCTCTCAGAGAATAAAAAGAAGTGTATAATTATGTGGTGAAATCCCTCAGTCACAAAATCAGAAGGACCATTAATTGTCTCTTCAGTGGTAATTTACTGAGAAAACTGAGCTCTCTTTAGGTATTCATGGTATTCATCTTCAGACTAGGATCTTACATACATTTTGTTTGGGAGCAAGGCTAATCTCCAGGTGGATGCTATGGGATATCGCCTCAGAACAACATATTAAATTTGTCCGCATATTGAATCCCTATACAGTAAATATGGAATCAATGGTGAAAAAGTAGAAGAGGCATGGTTGGAAGCAAAGGATGAATTAGTAACTAATAAACAAGTTTGGAAAATTAAAAGAAAGGAGTGTTGTCTGTTCAATAGATTCTCTCCACTACCAGAGGTTGACCATGATGGTAACTGTCATGGCTTTGCTCGGTCTATGGATGAAGTAGTCGTGACAACAACAGCTCATCAATATTCTATATCATTGGACAATTTACTAGTCTCCCAAGATTTATGGCTCTTACCTAGAGAATCAAGAGCTATCCTTCACAAATATTGGCTTGATAAATCACTCAAAATTTGTGTTGTACAATTTAATGAATTAGGATTGCTAAACTCTGCTAACATTGTTAAATTCCTTTCTATGGAGTCCTGGATGTAGGTCACTTATTAGAAGAACACTGTGATATTCGAATATTATTATAAGGATGTTGTGACGAAGTTAAGAGGCGAGTGCTTAGATTCGAGAAAGTGAAAAGAGGGAGCGATCAGTTATAGAAGGCGCTTTAATTCTAGGATTTATGATGATTGGATGATAAAGAGAATTGATTTGTCCGAAGATGGGTCTTGAAGAGATCCTAGATAACAAAAAGAAATTTCTTGATGAGCTAGTGAGAATATATGGTCTCTCACACAAAAAAACTTCCTAGACCAAAATAATGGTCAAAGCAACAGAACATTCTTGAAAATAGTCCATATTATTTTGCAACAAAAGCACCCATGGGAAGTGAAGGAAAGAAAGAGAGGAGGGGCTAAGCTCTTCACACTTGGATCTGAATCACAATAAATAAAGTTAGACATAGATCTTCATAATTTGGAGGAATTAGACACATGTTTGTAAAAGGTGGGGCAGCCAGAAAGGAAGAAAATCAGCTGGGCTCTCAAGCCATCCATGCTTGCATTGATACAACCCAAACTTTGGGAACATCCTTGTGAAGAGGTCAGGCTCACAATTTCTTCTTGTCTCAGTAGGGTCATAGCTCTAACATCACCACTACTGCCCTACAACAATGATCTCATGAGAGTGTTGTAGCAGCTACAACCACCCTCCAAAATTTTTTCCTTAGCTTTGTTTTGGAGCCTCCCTACCAACCATCCTTAGCAGAATGTCTTGCACTGTCAAGTACATAGAGTTTATCTGATTTTCAGTGCTTCACTCCCTTCACAGGATGTCATCCCTAACTTAGGTTATTTGCTGGCTAAGCAGCTCCACTAGAAAATTGTGTAATTTTGGAGGGGAACCAACCTTCCCTCCAAAAATTGTGCAAATCTGTTGGGCTTCCTGCTAACCTCCAAGATTGCGCAGAACAGTCAAACAAGCCTCCCATAGAAAAATGTGCAATTTAGCCCGCCACTAGGCCTCAAGCAAGAAATTGCATAATTTTGGGAGACAGTCACTTGCTGACTCTAGAAATTGCACAATCCCTTAGGGACAGCCAACCGAGCTCCACCTAGAAACTGCACAAATCCCTCTCCCACGCTTTCAGGCTGTTGCACATGCCTTCAGGTTGATCGCTTCCCTTCGAGACCCAACAAACCTGATTTTCATGCATGGGCTGCTTTTACCGAAATAGCAAAAGAAAAATTCAAAAAGAATCCCTATATTTTATGGATCTATTTCTAGCAGTTGGAGGTTACATGCAAAGATATTTCTAGAAACTACACTCCAAGTGTTGCCTTTTCATAGATTTGTGGCATGCGCGTCATGATCCTCAAACTTATTTATTCGATGTTGCAGAGCTCATTCCTCACATTGATGTTGGAGCTCTGACATCCCACATCACATCTTGGAGTCGTCGACACATTGAAATCAAATTTTTCTAGGTAAGTCTACTTTACAATTCTTGTGCAACTTTTATGTCACTTTTTATGTTTTGGCTTGTGTGAGTATTCTATACTTGATTTCTATGAACACTTGATCTTGTTTGCATTCATGTTAGCTTGTACAAACACTGTTTCAGTTTTCATTTACATCTCAGTGCTTTCGCATGCATGACATTATTTTTGCACCGACGGTCATCGTTGCGGCGACCCGCTTCACACACATGCATGTCTTCCTGCTTTCTAAATCTTGCATTTATTTTTTACGTGCATGATCATTCACTCTCACTTACAATCATTTTCACCATGCATTCAAAACTACAGATGTTTTTAGTCGCCCTTTGGTGGGTTTGGGAAACCTTGACCCGAACCTCCCCTTGCCTAGACAACATTACGCATTTATGAGAGGGAAGGATTTTCCTTACTCCTAGAAAATGCAAAAATTTGGTGAGGCACTATCATCCAGGCTTTCTATGCACATTTCTGAGAGGCAGTGCTTTGTTGGCCTAGAAAATTGCGCAATGTAGTCCTTGGGCTTGCAGGCTTTGCTAGCTGAAAGTACACATGCGCAATATTAGCCCCAGCAGGTCATCTTGGATTGTGCACTACGCAATTCTAGAAACCAATTAGCCTCCGCATAGTCTGTAATATGCTTTACACAAGTTCGACAATCAGTCTCTTGGCCCCTTGTGAAAATTGCGCAATCCTTGCCATCAGTCTCCCAGGTTTGTTGCATGTTAGTCCTCAAGTTTTCTTTGGTTTTCAAATGATAGATTTCTTGCCATGAATGTCACCATGTCTCTAGGTATTGCAGGTGTTTGCCCGTCTCTCAACACTTTA
Source organism: Pinus taeda (assembly GCA_000404065.3). Lineage (NCBI taxonomy): Eukaryota > Viridiplantae > Streptophyta > Pinopsida > Pinales > Pinaceae > Pinus > Pinus taeda. The sequence continues at coordinate 10,989 of APFE030816887.1, read as the reverse complement.
GATTCGATGGCCTCCAAGAGAGGAGGGTCAAAGGACACCATCGAAAGTGCAACTAGAGATGTAGTTGAGCAAGTGTCTATGAGTTTGCCGATTTACAAAGACAACAAGTTGCTCATAGATAAAGACATAAAGTTGAAATGGCAGGACATCAATGATACATTCCTAGGCAAATTTGGGGAAGATCTGGAAGACCGCAGGGTTTATGTGAATATTCAGAAGTCTGGCTTGTACTAGATTTCATTTAGGTATCCCATGTTTCCATGCACAAACATGATGCATTGGATCATATAGGACATTGATCTTGAGAGGATGGTGTTAAGAAGTGTCAGTGGGACAAATATTGCTACATTCATAGCATAGGACTATCAACAGATGTACCACTTGCCGCAGTCGATGATCATAATGGAGGAACCCTTCAACAGACCTAGTAGCAGTGCAAAATACATGGATATATTGAAGAGGTGGGTAAAGGAGCCAGCCAAGTTTAGGATGACACCCAACTAGGTTTACAAGACGAAGATACTACGGAAGACATATCAGTAATTGGTCATCTTCACATGTCGCTTATACGGCCAAGATACCATGGAGAACTTCCTGCGGAGTTGGGTAATCACATTGGACCAACTGGCCAGTGAAGGCATACCACGAAACTAGTCTGACATGTTGGTTCACAGGTTGAAGGAATAGGTAGCAGAAGCTAGGAAGCCACCAAAAGGTCAGCAAGTAGAGATATACATGTCTGCATATATTTTGGATGTAATCTGTGTCTAGTAGTTCCCAAGTTTGAGTTGGGCCTGGACATCAACAAAAACCTTTGTACACACTTACTGCAGATTCTTTTCCGAATGCAGCTTCCATAGAGTCATCACACAGTTGTTAGACCATTTTTTCACCTTGAAGTACAAGATGATATTTGAGTAGGATCCACCTTGCATGTCACAAGAATAGATGGAGCCATTGATTCACATAGCAGATTGGTATGCCTCACCTCTTGGCACCTTCATATGGATGGACAATGCAGAGAAGCCTCCACATGTGTTTACCGAAGTTTTCCATGGACAAGCTCGTCATAGAAGAAGTGTCATATCGAATCTCCATAGGACTGTCACCTAGATTGCATCAGAAGAAGAAGGCACCCTGGCCTGCTCTTCCATTGTGGATTGGGTTATATGAGATACAAAATCTTAATCATGTTGATGCCGAGACCGACGAGCTCAAAGGATTTACTTTCAGCACTAGGAGTTTTAATCCATATGACCTGCACTGCTAGGTGAAAGAACATTGTTCGAGAGTGTGGTTTCCGTGGATCCATGAGACATGTCATTGGCCTGAGGAAGACACATGGAGATATTGTCGTAGCTTCTTGAGGCTCAATAAACTGGTCAACATAGTTATGGAATGGTTAGCAAAGTAGAGATAAGTAGCATCTCAGAGAGCAGCATCATCCACAACAGTAGAGGGTAACGTATATGTACGTGACAAAGACAAGAAAAAGGTTGTCGAAAGCTCATAGGTAGAACAAAGCTGCAAGTTCAAAGTAGATCCACGTGTGCTGAAAGCAGCTTTGGAGATAGATGTGAAGAGGCAACAACGCAACAGGAGGAACATGCAAAGGCAGAGAGAGAAACAGAGGATGGAGGAAATGGTGAAGGAGTTGCAAGAGTTGAAGCAACAACTTCGGGAAGAAAAAGAGTTGCGTAGTTAGGAGAAGGAAGCACAACAGGGACATAAATAGTAGGAGGCACAACATGCACATATTGATGAAACTATGCCCATAGAGGTTGTAGACTCATCCGAGAAGCTGACACAAAGAAGATAGGGTGAGTAGTCGTAGGAGCAAGACTTCGCTCAAGAGATTAAATAGATAATTGAGTAGATGGATACGGAGATGGACCATTCAGAGTCAGAACAAGATATTGACCTCGTGACTTACAACCAAGAGGTCAACCCACCGACATCACCAGGTCTGGAATCAGAGCAAGTCCTGAGCGATCAAGGAGATACTGTGATCCTTGAAGATAATAAAAAAGTAGAGATGCACAACATATCATCGACGAGTCGTAGCATATAGTTGTGAAATTGACCAGAGTGACTACTCTGGATGTCCACACATCTCCTGTTTAGTTTAAAGAACGATTGATCATATCTGATGTGCACAAGCGTCTAATAACATTCATCGATGCTACCAGAGCATATGCCGAAGCCACCAGCTCGAGTGTTCACTTATTGATAGTAGAGAACAAGAGAATGGGTAAGGAGTTACAGATGACCAAGGAGGGAGGAGAATAGGTTACAACATCCTCAAGAGAAAACTTGAAGAGAGAAATAATGAATGAGGTATCATCTCTCAAGATAATCATGCGAATGTTGTATTCCAGATTTTTCACCATGCATAAGTCAGTTGTCCATCTCAACGGTTGGGAACAGTGTTGTGCTAGGAGAGCACACATCTTGTTAGATTTTCACACTCCCATCAACCACATGCAAACATGGACAATGAGATACAAGGGACACCCATTACACTTTCCCAAGTTGATGAAGCCCAAGGTGGCAGAGTTGAAGGCATGCATCCGGAGTCAAATCCAGAACTATGAGGAACTCCTGCAGCTCATCACTAGTTTGCACGATTCACATTTATGGGTGTTTAGAAGCATGGATGTTGTTGTGCACACACATACGATCCCATCAATTGGGACAATCATTGAGGCAAAGACAAAGAATCGAGTCCGACTAGAGTTGGGCATGTACTTTGATGAGTTGATGCACATATCCATGCAGACTTGGCGATCAACATAGACACTATGCATCAGTATGTCATTGGTCCAGATGCACTCAACATGTTGATGCACATGTTATCAGATGAGTTGGATAGAGGAGCCAACTTAGTGTACCTAGATGCAACAAAGGCAAGAGTTCGTTTCCAGAAAGATGTCACCATAGAGTACACAAACACCATCACAGACTACCAAGCTTGGCATTAGTTCGTCAATGTCAACCATCATTAGGATGTCAAAGAGTTGGTCTTCCCATAGTTGTTTGAGTCTTAATGATGTCTTGCATGGCTTTCTCAAGCCCATTTTGTCTCACATGGGTACATGTGCAGATTGTATGTAACATCTTTTAAAGTGAAAGTCCAAGCATCGATACTTGAGCGTAACAGTCATAGAGTAGTTGAATAGTCATGAGGGTAGGTGAACAGTCACAAAGGGGAATGTCAAGGGTCACCCCATCCTTTTCTATTTATAGAACCTCATAACTCATTGTACATGATTTTGGTGGCGAAGCTTCCGATAGGAGTATCTTAGAGAAAGCTTGGAGTGTATTTTAACAAGCCTTGATCTCTCCACAATGTAGAGCTAGTACATCTCTTTGGAGGAGTAGGTATTAGTGGTTGTAACGTTCCACTGTTGGAACTAGTGGTTGGTCATGGTTGTATTATATGATTGGAACTTTCACTCTTAATATAACAAAGCCAACATGTTTCATGCATATGTTTTTATTGTTTTTCAATTGTCTTGGTTACACTAATGATATATGTATCTGTTTTCTTATGCATGTATGTATGGACTCTTTCTATATATGTATGTACGAATATTATTGAGATGTGTTGTTGGTTTAACCATCACTTTGGATTGTTGGTTCACCTCCCTTCCAGCTTGTGATGTATCTTTGCTCATGTGTTCCCTTCCAAGCTACGTGTTTCCACATATTTCCAAGGGGCGCACTCATTCCACCTTCCATGTGTTAGAACCCTTCATGCACCTTCCTTGGCTTGCTGAACTAGTCACACCCTTGCTACCAACAAGGACATCCTAGTTTGTAGGTTTCTGTGGAGTGGTTTTTGAGAAACTGAATTCAGATAATCCACAGTGTTCTTCATTATTATTTGTCGACGTTTCAATCCTAGACCAAGATTCATCATCAGGACTGATATACAGAGAAGAGAAAAGCGAGAGATAAATAAGGTGAAGGAGGGTTGTTGAGTATAAGCTGACCTTCTTTATATAATCAATCCTATTTTCTTTATTTAATAATATTATCATGAGGGTAAGTAAGGACATCCTACTTACCTCTGTGCACAACCGCGGTCGAGATGATACCGTACGACCCACTCCTGGGACTCCTACACCAAACAGTCTGAGGTCTAGTTGGGACCTCTTACCAAGGAGATCCTCTGACATGTTGGTTGGTGAAGCACCATCAGCATTTATGGATCTAGAAGGAGGGCTAGATGACAAGTTTTTTCCTCTCACCCTATTCTGAATATTCATACATCTATCATGGATACTCTCACACTCATCCCTCTGCATTGTTTTTCACATGTCGAACTTCTCAACATCACGAGGGAGTTTTTTTGATCTATTGTCTAAATTCACATATGATGGTGAAGGCGAGGTAGCCTGGCCTGAGTACTTAGAAGACTTCTATGCATTCCTTGAGGATGCACACGAGTTCTATGTAGAATAGGTTAGCGTGGTGCTTTCACACACACTTTGCGAATCCCCAAAATTATGGTGCAATAGTCTGCCACATGGCAGTGTGCACTCACTTGACCAGTTCTGTGATATCATTGAAGCTGCTTTCCATCATTGTGATCAAGAACCTCTTGAAAACAACTGCTAAAACAATGGAAGACTCTCCAAGAATTGCCTCTGGAGTTTTGGGACCACTTCCAGGTATTGCAATTTGAAGCTCCGAAAAGTCATATGAAATTCCAGTATCTCATAGATAGATTTGAATATTACCTTACCAAATATGTCAATCTCAAGATGAAATTGAAGTTCAAACCCCACTTAGCATACTTCGGTGATGAAGATGCACAATTGCAGATAGACGTAGTCGCTGTCGCAAGTGACCATCCGCTATCCCCTCATCAAACAAGAAAGGTAAAGTACAAGAGGACTTGTGTAGTTATCAATACTTGGTTATTTGTCATCCTTTCTATGTATTAAGAACTTGTTGTTTTCAGTCCATGATACACCAAGGGAAAGTACATGTTGTTTGCGGTGGAGCTTGGTAAAAACACAACACTTGCGTGCTACCTAGTATCACCTACTCTAGTTTGTTGTTTTTGGGTTAATCCTTGTCAACTCAATCAAGTAGAGAAAGGTGAGGGGGAAAAACTTAACAAGCACATCAGAGGTACATACAAACAACTTCTCTAAAGGGATAACCTCTTCCACTCTCAATAATTCGGGATCCCTCTTCTACCTCTGAAATGAATAGGTGCTATGCATAGTTAAAAATGAAAATGAAAAATGAAAATATGAAAATTTTGGAAATAAGTAAGGCAAAATAATAGAAAGGCTTCCTATGTAGAGAAGTGATGCAAGTAACTCCAGTGGGGTACTGACTAGGCTCACTGGCAGTGGAGTGATGCTTGTGTTCTTGCGTGACTCACTCAGGGTACTATCTAGGTTTGCTGGCAGCGGAGCAACACCAGAGATGAAACTTAAACCCTAACGACCATAAGGCTTGTGCACCAATATACCACTCACCCTGAAGAGAAACAACTGCGTTGGTTTAGCTTGGAATGTGTACCGACCGAGCAAGAGCTTGGCAGATGTTACATCTTACAATCAAGCAAGGGTGGAAACCAAAACGAATAGAGAACTGAACAATACTTCTAGAGGTGTCAGACTTGCTTTTCATGAATAAGGCCCATTCAGAGAGTTGGAGTTCTACTAGTGTGTCACCAAATGTTGTAGCGGCTACAACCACCCTCTAACCTTAGCTTCATTTTGGAGCGTCCCTACAAACCATCCTTAGCAGCATGTCTTTCACTATCAGGTACATAGGCTTTAGCTGATTTTTTAGTGGCTCACCAACCTATACATGTCAGCTTTCTTCACTCCCTTCATAGGCTGCCATCCCGAACTTAGGTTATTTGTTGGCTGAGTAGGTCCTCCAGAAAATTGCACAATTTTCGAGGGGAACCAACCTTCCCTCCAGAAATTGCGCAAATCTACTAGGATTCCTGTTGACCTCCAGGATTGCACAAAATAGTCAGACAGGCCTCCCACTGAAATTGCGCAATTCTTGGAGTCAACCACCTGCTGACCCCAGAAAAATGTGCAATCCCTCAGGGAGAGCCAACACAAAAAAACCCAGAAATTGCACAAAACCCTCTCCAAGGCTTGCAGGATGTTGCATGTGCCTTCAGGTTGACCAGTTCCCTCCGGGACCCAACAAACCTGATTTACATGCACGGGTTCCTTTTCCCGAAATAACAAAAAGAAACATGAAAAAAGAATTCCTATATTTTAGGGATCTATTTTTAGTAGTTGGAGGTTACATGCAAAGATCGTTTTAGAAACTGCCCTCCAATTGTTTCTTTTTCCTATATTTATGGCATGTGCGTCATGAGCTTCAAACTTATTTATTTGAAGCTACAGAGTGCATTTCTCATACTGGTCTTGGAGCTCTGACATCCCACATCACATCTAGGAGTCGTCGGCATGTTCAATTCATCTTTTTTTGAGTAAGTCTGCTTTACAAGTCTTGTGTAGCTTTTCTATCATTTTTTGTGTTTGGCTTGTGTGAGTGTTGTCTGCTTTATTTCTATGAACGCTTGCTATCGTTTTCATGCATTTTAGCCTATGTAACCACCGTTTCATTTTTGTTTGCATCTAACTATTGTCGCATGCATGACATTATTTTTGCACCGATGTTCGTCATTGCGGTGACCCGCTTTGTACAAATGCATGTCTTCCCATTTTCTAAATCTTACATTCGATGTTTGCATGCATGATCATTCACTCTCACTCACACTCAGTTTCTCCATGCATTCAAAACTACACATGTTTTCAGTCGCCCGTTGGCGAGTCTGGGAAACCTTGACTCAAACCTCACCTTGCGTGGATAGCATTGCGCATTTCTTAGAGGGAAGGCTCTCCCTTCCTCCCAGAAAATGCACAAATATAGCCTGGCACTGTCATCTAAGTTTTCCTTACATATTTCTGAGAGGTAGTGCTCTACTTGCCTAGAACATTGCGCAATGCAATCCCTAGGCTTGAAGTTCTTGCTAGCTGAAAGTGCGAATTGCAAAATCTCAGCCCCAGCAGGTCAACCTGGATTACACACTGCACAATTCCAGAAGCAAGTCAGCCTCCTTATAGTCTAGACTATGCTTTACACAACATTGGAAGTGAGTCTCCTGGCCTCCCAATGAAAATTGTGCAATCCTTGCCATTAGTCTCCTGGGTATGTTGCATGTGAGTCCTCAAGTTTGCATTTGTTTTCAACTGAAAAATTTCTTGTGATGAATGTGACCATGTCTCCAGGTATTGCATGTGTTTTCCTGTCTCTCAGTAGTTTAGGTTCGATGGCCTCTAATAGAGGAGGGTCAAAGGATACGGTTGAAAGTGCAACTGGAGATGTAGTTGAGCAAGTGTACATGAGTTTGTCGATTTATGAAGACACCAAGCTACTCATAGAGAAAGACATCAAGTTGAAATGCTAGGACATCATTGTTACATTCTCAGGCACATTTGGGGATGATTTGGAAGACCATATGGTCTATGTGAATATTCACAAGTCTCGCTTGTACGGGATTGCATGCAGGTATCCACATTTCCATGCACGGACATGATACATTGGATCATCTTACACAGTGATCCTGAGATGATGTTGTTAAGCAGTGTTAGCGGGATAGAGCTTGCTACATTTAGAGCATAGAACTATCAGCAGATGTACCGCTTGCCACAACCGGTGATCATAATGGAGGCAACCTTCAGCAGACCCAACAACAATGCAAACTCCAAGGATATATTGAAGAGATGGGTCGAGGAGCCAACCAAGTTCAGGATGACAGCCAACTAGGTTTACGAGATGAAGATATTGTAGAAGGCATGTCAATACTTGGTCATCATTTCATGCTATGTATATGGCCAAGAGAGCATGAAGACATTCCTGTAGAGTTGGGTGATTGTGTTGGACCAACTAGCCAGTGAAGGTAGATCATTTAACTGGTCTGACTTGTTGGTTGAAGGAATACATAATAGAAGCTTGATAGCCACCCAAAGGTCAGCAAGCAGAGATATACATGTTTGCATACATTATGGATGCAATGTGTGCCTATCAATAGCTCCTAGGCTTGATTTGGGCATGGAAATCTGTGGAAACGTCATTACACACTTACTGCAGATTGTTTTCTGAATGAAGCTTCCGTGAAGTCATCACACAGTTGTCAGACCATTTTGTCACCTCGGTATACGAGATGATATTTGAGCAGGATCCACCTTGCATGTCATAGGCACAATGGAGCCATTGAGTGACATAAAGGATTGGTATGCCTCACCTCTTGGCACCTTCAAATGTATATACAACGTAGAGAAGCCTCCACATGTTTTACCGAAGTTTTGCATGGACAAGCTCATCATGAAAGAAGTGTCATACCACATCTCGATAGGACTGTTAGCTAGACTGCATCAGAAGAAGAAGGCACCATGTCTCACTCTTCTCTTACAGATTAGGTTTTACGAGATATGGAATCTTAAGCATGTTGATGTTGATATTAATGAGTTCAAATTATTTACTTTCAGCACCAAGAGTTTCAATCTATATGACCCACAGTTCTTGGTGAAAGAACATTGTTTGAGAGCGTGGTTTCGCTAGATCCATGGGGCGTGTAATTGGCATGATGAAGACCCATGGAGATACTTTCACATATTCTCCATGCTCAATGAATCAGTCGGCATAGCTCCTATGGAATCATTAGGAAAGCAAAGAGACGTAGCATCTTAGAGAGAAGCAACATCCAGAGAAAAAGAGGGTAATGTACCTACATGTGCCAAAGGTAAGAGAAAGATTGTCAACATGTCAAAGGGAGAACAAAGCTGCAAGTTTAAAGAAAATGCACTTGTGCTAAAAGCAGCTTTGGAGATAGAGGCAAAGAGGCAAAAACGAGACAAGAGGAACATGCAAAGGCAAAGAGAGAAACAGAGGATGGAGAAAATAGTGAAGGAGTTGCAAGAGTTGAGTTAGCAACTCCGGGAAGAAAAAAGGGTGCGCAGACATGAGAAGGAAGCGCAGTATGGACAGACACATCAGGAGGTGAAACATGCATAGATTGATGAAATTGTGCCCATACAGGTTGTAGAATCATCCAAGAAGCTGACAAAAAACAAGCAAGGTGAGCAGTCGTAGGAGCAGGACTTCGCTTAAGAGATTGAACAGATACTTGAGTAGATGGATACAGAGATGGAGCAACCAGAGTCAAAATAGGATATTGACCTCATGCCTTACAACCAAGAGGTCAACCCATTGGCTTCACAATATCTGGAAGCAGAGTAAGTCCTGAGTGATCAAGGAGATGCTAACATCCTTGAAGACAATCTGGAAGTAGAGATGCAAAACATATCATTCAATGAGCCACAACATAGAGTTGTGAAATTATGCTAAGTGACTGCTCCAGATGTTCACATATCTCCTACGCAGTTTGAAGAATGAGTGATCGTTTCTGACATGCACAAGAATCCAACAGCATTGGCTGATGCTACAAGAGCATATACCAAAGCGACCAACTCGAGTGTTTGCTCCCTGATAGTAGAGAATGAGCGAATGGGTAAGGAGTTATAGATGACCAAACAGGGAGGATAATAGGTTACAACATCCTCTGGACTAAAGCTGAAGAGAGCAATACTGAATGAGGTATCATCTCTCGAGATAGTCTTGCGAATGTCATATTCCATATCTATCACCGTGCATATGTCAGTTGTCCATCTCAATGGTTGGTAGCAGCACTGTGCTAGGAGAGCACACATCTTGTCAGATTCACACACTTCCATTGACCACATGCAAACATGGACAATGAGATACAAGGGAGCCCCATTACCCTTTCCCAAGTTGATGATGCCCAAGGTGATAGAGTTGAAGGCATGCATTCAAAGTTAGATCAGGAACTATGAGGAACTCCTGTATCTCATCAACAGTTTGCAGGCTTTACATGTACAAGTGTTTAGAAACATGGATGTTGTTATGTGCGTGCATGTGATCCCATCCATTGGTAAACTCACCAAGGTAAATAAAAATAATCAAGTACGACTGGAGTTGGACATGTAATTTGACGAGTTGACGCACATATCCACCAGTGCAGACTTGGCGATCAACGCAGACACTATGCATTAGTATGTCACTGGTCCAACTACACTCAAGATAGTGATGCACATGATATCAACCGAGTTGGAGAGAGGATTCAAATCAGTGTACCTGGATGCAATAGAGGCAAGAGTTCATTTCTAGAAATATGTCACGATAGGGTAAACAGACACCATCACAGACTACCAAGCTTGGCATCAGTTCGCCACAGTCAACCATCATGAGGATGTTGAAGAGTTGGTCTTCCCACAATTGTCTGAGTCTTAGTGATGTCTTGCATGGGTTGATTAAGCTTATTTTGTCTCACATGGGTACATGTGCATATTGTATGTAACATCTTGTAAAGTGAAAGTCGAAGTGTCGATAATTGAATGTAATAGCCATAGAGTAATTGAAGAGTCATGAGGGTAGGTGAACAATCAAAAAGGGGAATGTCAAGGGTCATCCCACCATTTTCTATTTATAGAACCTCATAACTCATTGTACAGGATTTTGGTGGCTAAGCTTCTAATAGGAGTATCTTAGAGAAAGCTTGGAGTGTATTGTAACGAGACTTGGCTTCTCCAGAGTGTAGAGCTAGTACATCTCTTTGGAGGAGCAGGCGGCAGTGACTGTAACATTTCGTTGTTGGAACTAGTGGTTGGTCATGGTTGTATTATATGATTGGATTCACTCTTAATATAACAGAGCCACCATTTTTCATGCATATGTTGTTATTGTATTTCAGTTGTCTTGGTTACACTAATGATATATGTATCTATTTGCTTACACATGTATGTGTGGACTCTTTCTGTATATGTATGTACAAATCTTCTTGAGATGTGTTGTTGGTTTAACCATCACTTTGGATTGTTGGTGCACCTCCCTTCCATCTTGTCATGTATCTTTTCT